>JAGDQP010001353.1:0-125304 GCA_022664845.1 Lepisma saccharinum | reverse complement strand
AATCATGTTTGAATATCTCTTTCATAGTGCTTACTGTTAAATAAGAGGACTTCATTCTCTAAGTTTCACATCAATTAGTCCTTTTCGTGTTTAATTAAAGTTCTTTCTACTTCAAATGTTACTTTTCTCCCTATATATTGACTGGTAGAACTCTCTTCCTGATAACAAACACCGAAATAGTTGTAATTTCATCTGAGAAGTCGGCTTTAGGCACATATAATCATGTTTGTGCTATAGATTACCACTAAATAATTCTTTTCCAAGGGTAAAATACAGTGTAAGAGTCATTTCTAGTTACATTATCTGTTAAATAAGTTCTCCAAAGTGATAGTTTGAAGTTTAATTCATTCTTTTCCTATTTCAAAAGAGGTCCTTTCTCCTAAAAGCGCCAATGAATACCTATGTGAAGCTGGAAATAGCCTTCAAAACAGTTGCTAATCGAGTAAATTATTCTTAAACATGCGTGACAGAAGACGTATTATATAGGTTTCCATTGCAAAGAACAATAAACACCTTGTATTAGGTTAAAATCAGATTTCAAATATGGTCCAGATGCGTCTCGTATGCTATTCAAGGAATAATCAGCCTGTATTAACGTAGAATATCTTAAAAGCAGCGTGTATAATTCTGTTACATAGTTTTTGCATGTCCTCTGAGACAATATATATCTAATATTTCAACTTAAAATAGATTTCTACAGTTCTTTGTACACTTTCGGTACGCTAACTAGCTCACAAATAGCGATATTGTAGTAATTTCGACTTTAAAAATCTTAAGAAACATCTCAAAAGTAAAATATTACGAAAACTTTTGCTTACAGATGCATTAATCACATATTATACACTTCTTTGTGTTCAGTAAGTGCACTTCTAGTATCCGAATTATTCCAAAATTGGTATTATTGCCGTAATTTCGGTTTATATTGACTCAAGTCGCACGGTTCTACATGTAAATTATGTATATTTCATCGTCTCAGGACTTCAAATCATTCATTTATACAAATAGAGGTGTGAAAACAAGCAAAAACTCACTTATGCTGAATAATCACATCTCTGGAGTAGAAATTATTCATAAAAGATGGTATTATTATACTAAATTCTTCTTATACAGATGTCAAAACACAAGCCAGCAATACCATTACAGGATGCGTAAGTATCTATAATATTTATCCTAACTATGAAATATATTTCGTATGAAACCTCACCGTTTCTTCTACTTAAATATTCAGGAAGAGTTCGTATAAAAATCACGCATTTTGTTTCTTATCTCGAGGGAGAAGGTTTTCACTCCTCGAGTCTTCTCTGACACTGCGAAAATTGAAACGATATGTGGCACGAGCCACAACAGATGCCTTGATCTCTTATGTGAAAACAATTAACGTCTGGACAGACACACTTCTCTTCTCCATCCTCTCTCAGTCGGCACAACCAAACTTCCTGTTTTCTCATGGCCACAAAATTCCCATGCTTCTCTGGGGTCAACGGGTTGAACTCGAGGCCCAAAGGTGAAGCGTTATGCGGAAGGAGATGACAGTTTGTTAAAATTAATGGCCAAAAATCTCAAATTATGAGCCCAGGTGCTTCCGTTTCGGTGGAAAGGGCTGGGACAAAAATAAAATACACTACTGTTTGATGATTAATTACCTCCATCCATTTATTAGAGAGAAAAGGGAGAAAAACAGATGCGTTGTTTCGTCTTAAAATTTTCCAGAAGAAAAAAGGAGAGAGTAAGGAAACGAAGTTTTCACTGCAACTTGCGATTGGTTTGACAAATTTAGCTTATGTTCAGACGAATCATTCGGAGAAGCACGATCCAAACACTGGCTAGCGTTTTTGACTTCAAGGCGATACTTCAGGAGACAACCAGAGTTCGAGTCTTAGTGTCTGTCATCCTGACGGACGATTTCGACATATCTAGCGTATGTCTTCTTGATTTGTTATCGAATTCATCTTACGACAGGATAACACAACAATATTAATTTCTAATGAGTGGTCGCTATAGGGTGTTCATAAAATAATTGACATTTATCTGAATTATAAAATAAAAATTAAATACAAATAATTGCATGATTAAAACAATGAAAATATAAAATGTTGAAGGCAATATGTACATCAAATGACTAAAAACTTGATAGCAGATTGATTATTGAGTATTTCACGTATTGCTTTCACCAGCCATTACATAGAGTATACACTGTATGAACAAAAAAGTGGTACCATATTGATCGTTGATTATTTATCATATTATTATCGTCGACTACTGTATAAATCATAGTTATTACTATAATGTAAGGTAAAATGCTAATTTCTGCAACATTTGATGTAACGTAGACGGTAAACGTTTACAGAAAAGCCTTCTTTAAGAAAATTGGATTAACGCAGTCAACGCATGTAACGCACACAATGCACGCGGGTATGAAAAGGCGCCCTAAGAAAATCCTGAGAAATCCCCTAGTATACTACTAAGCTTCCCTCAGACACATTGGTAATTTGGTTTTGAAAATAAAGTGTAGTCTTTTAAACGAGCTCCACGCAATTTAACATCAATTTATTTCCTTGGTCAACTTGTAATTAAAGGTTTTTAGCTGGCCTAGGTAAACATACTCATCAGCTATGCCTATTGTTTATCCGCTAATCTTTTTTTCCTTCTTTTCATCATGTTGATTGTACATTACCTTTGTTTTACTTAAATTTATTTTAAGTCCTGTTTCGAACTCTCATTACACAGCTCAACTATTCTGGTTTGTAGTTCTTCTACACTTGAAGCAAACAGGATTATATTATCATCGAATCTTAGAAGATTAAGGTAATCACCATTGAATTTTATTGTAACTTCATCCCAATATAAATTTTGGAGCACTACCTCCAGGCCCACTGGAAATAGTTTTGGAGAAATTGAATCGCCTTGCCTTATTCCATTTCCAACTTTAATTTTTTCACCCTCTTGATATACACTAATGACATATGTGGTAGTAAAATTTTTGAAGTAACTTGATGTACTATCTATGCCTCGATGTTCAAGTAATTTAAGTATTTCTGCCAAGGAGACCGAATCGAAAGTATTTTCAAATGTCTATGAATCCCAGTCATAGTGGAAGTTTATATTCATTAGTCCTTTCCATAACCTCATTCAATGTCTGTATGTGGTCCATTGTGCTAAATTCACTTTGAAATCCTATGTTCCCTTCCTTGATAAAAATGTAAGTTTTCTTCAATACGATTCAAATTAATTTTGGTGAACATTTTGTATAGAACTGACAGTAAACTAATTGGTCTGTAGTTCTCGACGCGTTCTTTGTCCCCTTTCTTGTACAAGAAAATGATAACAACATAATTCCAACTTGAAGGTATTTCACTCTTCCTCACCCACATTGAAAATAATTTGGCAAGTTCCTCTTTCATCTTTTCACCTCCGTATTTAAGCATCTCTGCTGTGAGTCCATCTGCTTCTGCTGATTTTCCTTTCTTCACCTCTGGAAGTACTTTATCCACTTCTATTTCCTTTATTTCTGGGATTTATACATCAGTTTCTTCTGAATATTAATTTTCTAGTTATTATTCGGAGTTAGACAGTTCACTGTATAAAATGTTCAATATTTTTATAATTTTTTCCTTGTTTCTGGTCCAGTCCTCTTAACTGCAAGGATGTGTTTTTTCTATATCATGAGCTGCTGTTGGGTTTTCTGGCTCTTGTTTACCTCGATTCTATTTCTAACAAGATTTTCGTTGACTCTGTGTGCATCCTCTCTTGTTTTATTCCTTACGGTTTTATTTAGTTCTATGTATTCAATACATTTAAGTGATTTTCCTCTTCTTTCACTTCGCTCCTTTTCTTCATCTACAATTTAGTTTCTTCTGAGATCTTCCTCTCCTTTTGCTTTTTGATGCCTGCTACTTCCTTTGCCGTCTCTTTTAATAATAAGTTAGTATTTTATTTCTGCTATAAATTATTTTCTTTGTCTTCTAACTCTTACAAGGCGATGATTCTGTTAGTTTATCTTGATTGTTTGTCTGTTTTAGATAGATTTTGTAGATTTAAAAGCAGCTGTTTTTCTCTAATTGAAATCTTCCTCTTAAGTCTAGTGTTTAGCTTCAGCTTACATTTAACCAAATTAGGATAACTTGAGATATTGAAACTATTCAGAGCAGATACGTCTTGAAGATTAATTACATTATTTGATAGAACCTAGTCTTTTTAATCTTATTTAGGCTTCTCCATGTCCATATCCTCTGGGGCGGCTTCTTGAAAAATGTATTGGAAATGAACAGGCTTCTGAGAATTCCACTAACTTCCTCCTCTCTTGTTTCTTTTACCAAATCCAAAGTTTCCCACTTTCGTGTCACTGCTTTGCTTAGGTCCTACTTTCGCATTAAAGTCTCCCATTACAATTTTATAATGTGATTTGAAGCTTCCAAAATCTTCTGTATCTCCTCGCATAGGTCTTCGATTTCCTCATGCGCATGTGACGTTCTTGGAGCATATACTTGAATAATTTCCATACTTGTCTCATGTTCATCTTTATTACTAGCCGTGCGATTCTATCTAAAATTCCTTCAATTTCATGATTCGTGTCTTCAAGTCTTTGTTAATTATAAAATCAACGCCTGTCGGTTTTTCATTTTCTGCTCCTTTGAAGTAGAACGTGTGCCCTGACGGAAGTTCCAATGATCTTCATTCTTGCTCTACACTTTCGGTAGTCCTATGATGTCCCACTTGATTCTCGTAACATAATTCTCCAATTCTTCTAATTTGTCCTCTCCCTCAAGTGACTGACAGGTCAGAGTCACCACGTTCGTTTCTCCGTGTCGGTGTCCCAATAGTCTATAATCCAAACCAGAGCATTTTGACCCTCTGACTTCGGGAAATGAGGTGCTCCGAGGCTACTTGCATACTTGGACCATGATTTGTTAAGAAGGAGGGGGTGTAGACATTCGACTCATCACGCTGTCTGCTAATGCGGGTTAGTGAACAGCCCATCCATGTTCGCTCGCCAAGCAGTTGTTAGGATGTTAATTGGCCCCAAAACGTCAACTAATGAATTGGACATTAGGGCTCACTCCGGTCGGTTCCTTTAAGCCTTAGCAAGAGGAATTAAGGGGTCCCCTCCCAGTTAGTGAAAGAAGCTTTTTCGAGCGACAATCCCAGTTTGCAGGTCCTGTCCTAGTTTCGGAACATCTTTCTCAAAATTTTATACTCTAACAGAGCCAATTTATGTTCATTTGCCAAGGTCGTACTTCACCTTTCACAACCGTAAAATATAACCGAGAAAATAACCATTCTGTATATTTTCAGTTTCAATTTTCTTTTTATTAATCTCGAGCTTAGAAGTTCTTGGACTGAGTAGAAACACAAGTTTCTTGACGTTAAGCCACTTATTTCCTCTGTACCTTCTTTCTTTCTTGTTATATACGTTTCCAAGTTTCTAGCTTTTTTATTTTCTCTACGATCTTATACTTGATTATTCCGTCTCTATTTCCTTCATCCTATATGCTTCGGTTTGGTATCATATATTTTGTTTTCTCCTCGTTCACCTGCAGATCTATCTTATCGCAAGCATCTACTAAGAGACTGATGAATCTATATCGTCCCCTATCTATATCATCCGCATATACAAACAATTAGTTCAAACCATTCAATGGAAATCCTTTCTGTCCTCTTTTGTATTTAGAATCGCATATTCTAATGCAAAGTTAACCAGTAGTAGTGACAAGACATCACCAAGTTTCAATTCGCTGCGAATCTCGTAATTATTTGACATATTATCTACTCGTTTTCTACTCGGGGTCCCTGAGACACTTCCTCGTAGTTGAACAAGTTTTTTCGGAATATTACAAATTATATTACTAGAATAATGTATACCTGTAGATTTTCCTTGTGATAAAATCTTATCTCTTTTAAAAATTAATGAATAGCTGGTGAACAGTCTCAATTAATTTCCATTTCTTCTCTACGATTTGAATTTTTGTAATTTCTTTATATACATTTTGACCACGATTTCGGTAGGTGCCGGTATCTACAGTTCTATGGTATAGCCTTTAAAATCTCTGTTCTTCGACTTGTACATTAAGAAGCTTGTCAAATTAGCTTTTTTCTACACCGAGAATTTTCATTTTATAAGACTGAAGATGGACGCTCACCTCTGGTGCTAAGGGTCGTCGGATCGATCCCTGTTCATGCCATGTGGGCTTTGTGATGAACAAAAACCGTGTGCGTGAGTTTTGTGGGGGTGCTCCCGCTTCCTCCTACTTTCTTCATTCCACCAATTCATCCCATCATTATTCATACGGCCTGAGCCATAGTTGCCTAAAAGCCTTAAAATAAATTCAAATTCAGACTGAAGATCTCCACGCTCATTTCAAAGCATCTCTAATAATGGCTGGTAACCTTCTCTTAATAGGGTTACTCGTTTGTATAAATATCTTACGTTATTTTTAACGTCTTCCCCTATATAATCAATTTTCTGCTTCATCTATTTTAGGTTTTTGTCTCTAAACCCGTGTGTGGCGTCACGTTTTGCGTTACTCTAATGCTTTTCATTTTCTTTGTTTTTATTGCTTAACCATAACGTCCGCAACGAAGAATAATTGTCATGGTTCCCGTTTTCGATATAATTATTCTATGCTTCTTTCAGAGGGGTTACCGGGGGTAGTACATCTCCAGACTGAGTCAACCACCCTTTCAATTAAATCCAAAAAATATTGTAACAAGGGCACATCCATTGTTCTTTTAGAATACCAATCCCCGTAGTGAAATGAACAAGAAGCCTTAGAAATTTACAATTGCAAAATTTTAGTGTATGCCGCTCACAATGAGTAAATAATTCTCTTGTAATGCCTATTCAAGATTTCTTTTCCGAAAATGTATCATTTTGTAATTGTGCAGAAAAGAAATCCTCAGTTTACGGGATGATATTTCGAAGTTATGATTTTTCGAAAGAGCAGGACTTTCCAAAACGGGACTTATGAGACAAACATACACTGTGCCTCTGTTTGTATGTGTGTGTCAAAGGGAGAGCGATAAATATAATATTGCAATACTAAAACATTGTTTATCTGAAATTCGTTTATCTGGAACCCCAGTTTACCAGGAATGATTTACGAAAGAAACTAAAGTAATTTTTCGTCGATTTCAAAATACATGTACATCATTTAGAAAAGAGGACATTGAATTAATTCTCTGCAGTGTTACTGTGCAGTCTTGTACTGCATTTGTCTTCAATATATTAATATAAACTTTGTCTTTTATAAAATAAGTAATATTCTTGCTGTATTTTTAGGTATATTTCGAAGAAAAATTCATCTATTGAGATCGGTACCATGTCATATATACAATATATATATATATATATATATATATATATATATATATATATATGAATCTGATATAGCAAGCCATAGCTATGCTTAGCTTGGCTTAGCTCTGTCTATGTTAAGTTTGTTCCAGTTAGGTTAGATCACGTTAAGTTTTGCTGAAATGGTTAGCCTAGGTTGATGTTCGGAATAAGTTAGGTTTGTACGTGTTAGATTAATGCATGTAATAATAGATATAATACTTTGCTATAATATGTTTGCTACTGTTTAAAGTGACTAACAAGAAGTTACTGTCATAAGTTTAATATGTATCCGAGATAATCGACTTGTGCACTATAGTTAGGCAATGGATATGTAGTACCTAATGTTATATGAATTACCATGTTACATGCTGTCCTGTGCACATTTAGTTTGTTGCTACATGCATATTTACTTTGATGCATGTGTAAGTTGAGGCACATTAGATTTGATGAGATGACTTGATGTTTGCATGCACGTTTATATGTTTTCGCACTGCATGCAAGTTTTGGGTCGCAAAGCTGCACACCAAAGTGGAGTAGTGTTTTCTTAGAAGAGAGCAGCTATGAATAAATGCAAACCTTGATAAACAGATGACAGACGAAAATGCTCTATAAAATTATGAACAACTTTAAATTACGAAACATTATTTAATGAATGGAAAATGTTAATAGAACAATGTGTTAATAGAATACTGTTAATAATTTGTTTACCCTACTTATTACTTAAAGTATGTTGTTACTCTTTTCATTGAATAATTATGTTGTAAATATTGTACGATCAAGTTGTATGTCGGATAAAGGCACGTAAGAAACCAATGTTGGTAACTCACAGAGAGCTTACTTATGTAACCGTTTTAGTATTCCACTAGAACGAAATAAATATGTTTTCCGTTTACCCGATTTTTATTTCTGCTGAGGAGCAATTACTGGTTTTGCTAGTGTAGCATCTACTGACCCATAGAGTAAGATTAAGTTTCGCCTCACCCATGTGCGAAAGCCTGGGTTCCCTCCAAGAAGGCATCTTAATAAAGAATATAACTATCTGGAATTCATCTGGAAGAACCAAATAATACCCTGAAGTCATTATAGTAAAGAGTCCATGTTCGACATTTGAGTTAGCTGGCAAAATACGAAATACAGAGAGACGACGTCGTATTTCAAATCGCTTTTTGTTAAAAGGGCGTATGTGCAAGAATTTTTTTTCGGGAAATGACAAAAAACTGATTTCTCACGATTCGGTTTGGTTTTTGAAAAAGAAAAAAAATGTGTAAATGCACATGGTTACTGAATGTTTATTAGCTTCGTAGGATGTAACAACAAGTTATTGTTAACCTACAAAAAACATTAAATTTTGAACACATACGCCCTTTTAACAGAAAACACGGTGACAGGAAATGTGAAACCAGGGTTTTTCTTAAATAAATCTAAAAACTGTGACGACAAAGAAGAGAGTGTGATTTTAAGGTGGCCTAACACCAAGGCCGGCAATTGTACGTGTAAGTATTGCTCATTTTTGGAGTGGGGAACCCATCTTAAGAGACAGAATTGGGAATGCAAGGAAGAAGCGTTGAATAAAAAAAACTTTCAATGGTAAGATTTTTATTTTCAAGCTAAGCAAGTTTTCTGTACCTTTAAATCTCCAACTGAGTATGTGTCCAGGTTCCAGTATCAGCAGATAGACTGACCAACAGGGCACATCAATATATTATAATATTATAAAAATACAATCATGTTTTCTGAACAATATAGTACTAGTATAAACCAATATTATACAATATAGGGAAAACAAACAATGCATTATGAGTCACTGTCCTCAATGTCACTGTTTGGACGGCAGAATGAGATAAATGACTGATAAAAATGTTTATGTTCATCCAGCACATAATCCATGCACTTTTCCATATCAGTATTTTATTACACAATAATCAGTTAACAACAACAACTTGATCTCAGCTGAAGGATTGCCAACACTTTAACAACGGATGGCGCGAAAACAATAAGCTTCCCTACATAATAGCAGTGTAGCCAAGCATGAGTGGTTAAACATCACGAACAGTCTGGTAATATTCCTGTGTAATGTTCTTCATTATTACGCTCCTGCTTCCTTGATTTTCAGTTAAAAGGGCGTATGTGTAGATTTACGCCCTTTTGAAAGAAAACGCAGATTTCAGCGCCTTATATTTTCAACACGATTCAAAGAACAAACGTCCCTTTAACACAAATCGTTACATCTGCCTCTGAAATACTCATTTCTTACAAAAAATGATAATCGTAAAAAAAATGTTACATAAGCCCTTTTAATAGAAAGCGATTTATATATCAAATCAAGTTTTATTATGTTGTTTCTAGGCTAAATAGCTCGGCTAAGTTCGTTAATGAGCAAAATCGGCCCAAGGGGATGGTTGGGGGAGGGGGTTGCCTTTTTGAAAAATTATATATTAGCCCCTATGGAGTTTATAGGGAAACTTTGTCTGCATAAATTATAGTACTCCATAAGCAGTTTACGGTGACACCAAAGATTCAGGGGTTCTAGAGGTACGAGTGATGGTGGGAGTGAACATTCGAAATTTTTAAAACCATGCCTTGTGGGGTAACGTTGAAATGCTCTTGATGATTAATCTATAAATCAATAACTAGTTTCTCGATAGCGCTCATATTTCGTTAAGGTATATAAGGTGGCGGGTTCCATTGGGCCCGTTAATTTCAAACGTAATATAACTGCATTCGGGTCTAATAACAAAAAGTTTGCACGGTAATTAGTTAACCTATTAGGGTATTTACTTACCGTATTTTTAATTTGATAATGAAAATAAAATGATAAAAGTATATCTACTTAAAGTGTTTTTATTCTGCACTTAGCCCAATAAATTCAATCAAAAACACTTCGAAATCTACCTCCGCCTGTAGGCCTGCCGAAAGGAGTTTTGTATTTGCAGACAGTCGCATCAGGTCCTGATACAATAGATTTTTGTTTATAATAAATAAATGAATATATATGGTTGTTGCATGAATTAGGAACGTAATGCATTATGCTTCATATATGGTAGATACGGGAACGTTTAACTAATTTCTGTTAACATAATCCACAGACTTCTACCATTGTCTTTCTACGTCCTACTGTCCTATTTATTTTCCTATTTTTAGGAGTCTATGAGGCATTTCTACACATCTGCATGTGGAGCTCCCACTAGAGAGTTACGCTATCCCTCATCTTTTACACCCTCTAAAGATTTAAAATACCCCCAGCCCATCTTTCCTGAAAGAAATGCTAGATATCTTAACCAACAAACTATTCACTTTTCTTCAGAATTGTTTGGAGAGGTAGTGGAACAAAATGATGAGGCATATCTTAAAGACAATGACATGGAACTTCTCCCACAAAGCTTAATAACAATATTGAATACATCAATAGTGTGTTAATAAAATTACGAAAGACTTGGTGACAGTAGTGTTGCACATAATGCTTGCTATGAGTTGTTTCAGAAAATTCTCTACTTGAAAGCTAACCTATTAGTTGCGTACAGAGGTGATCGTCTATCCAATGGTGCATTGGAACAATTGATCATGGACAGACAAGATGCAGCTGTGCGTAAGCTATCAGCAAAGATCAGCACCTCTGAACTAGCATAAACATGAATCTCCAACCCGCGGGTAAATTTGTAAAGCTGATAAATGGTTACCGCATAGGTTGTCCGAGCAGGAAATTCTGAACCAATATTATACAGTCTCTTCTCTCAATGAACGTGAGGGATAAGAAAATCATCCTCACAGAATGGATGTCATTTCGGAATGAATATCCTCTTACAAAGTTTATACTGAAATGTTTGACATTTGAAAAAATACCACCTATTTTTAAACTTTTTTTACTTAATTATATATTTCTATTAAGGGAAATGTCATGCTTTTTCATTGATAATTAAAATTTTCTCGAAATAATCTATTTTAAGCTTTTTTTAAATGAAGTTTTATAACACTTATTTTAGAAATGGGTCGATAGATTTCTTTAGTATCTCTCTTGAGTTTCTTTTTGTTCAAAGACGGGAAATTTTCTAGTGTAATGCAATGTAAGAAATCTGTCGCGACTGGTAGGCGCTATTCTCTGTGTCAACACTCGATTATCATCACTCTATTAACCTCATTTGGTCACGTATTAAGGTATACTCTATGGCGTATTAGAACTCTTTGTACTCTATGAATGCTTATAAGGTCGATTTGTATTATAATTAATTTATGTATATAAGCTTTATGAGCAATTACGTGATCAACCCGAATTTTCGCGCAAAGTCTTATGGGCAAAACTAGCTTTTATACTATCAACGACCGAGCGAAAATTCAGATCCAACTTGTACACGAAGGTGCGAACACCATCACTCGCACCAATATTATTCGCGGGTTATTCATCACAGTGTTGTCTGTAAACTGTTACCCATGAAGTATTAATCGGCAAAGTGTTAATCACCAACTATTACTCGTGAAAGATTGACTGTCGATTGTGAAGTGCTGTTATAGATCACGTACTTACAATTTGCTACATTTATTGGCATGACTTCGAAAAGTAAATCTCGATACAATGCTCGAATGCCCGTGTCAGTAACAATCGTCAACGTGATCGTGAATAAGACAGTGGAAGTTTACATTCAATCCACGACATGGACTGATATTTTTCTTCACTTGATCTTACTTGCGTCAACATGTGTGTGACCAGTAATTAGCAAATAGGACAGTGCTTCGCTATAGTTAATTTTGAAGTGAAACTTATATTTCTGATATGCAACAAGTAAAATTACTTCGTGCAACCTTGAGTGGCGAAATTATAGAGACAATTTTCAATACATGATATATCTCTAAAATATTTGGTGGTTTAAGTTTCTATATTTTAACGTAAGTCAGAAACTTAATTATGCTTTGGAAGAAATAACAGTGAAAGTGTTAATGGGTGTGAATCATCCTAAACGAATTTATTTATGTTAACTCTTGGTTTATATGTGCATACTTATCACTCAGTTCACATGCAAGGTGAACCAACCGGAGTTTACATTTGCCTTTTTGGACGGTGCTCACAGTTTCAGTGATGAAACAGAAGATAACAAGGAGTGATCGTTAAGAGATCTCATCATTGGAGCATACGTCAGTGGAACAGTAACGGTGTTATATTCATCATCCCACTCCCACCTTCTTTGATCAAAACGTTTGGGGTTGTGTTCAGAACAGCTGGTAACCAGACTAAATGTTAACGACTAAATGTTGGAACTTAACCAGACTAAATGTTAACACAACGCGAATGCTTGCAAGCCGACAAGAATTGAACTTTTCGTATGAGATTCAGTTTTAAAGCAATTTGTATTTGTTAAGAGCTCAACATTCTTGTGCGCTCTTGCAATATGTTTAAAGATTAATTCCTTATTATTTCATTTGTTCAATAATAAGTAAGGTGTGACTATCTTGTATATTTGTTCACACATTAAATAGGTTAAAATGTTTCCATATGTTTACTTTGACCTTTAAGAAAAAAGGATACAAACATTTTGCATGGTAGTTTTTAGCTTAACATAGTTTTGTTTACTTTCGCTAGTTTTAATTCAACGACATTGATTTATCCTCAGTCACCCTGAAATATTAAACCGAAAAGCGCATATTTCACATTCGCAACCGCATTCAGGCTTTAGTAGCTATCACCTTGTAATACTTCTACAACCTTTCTTATTAAAACCAGTAATCATCGCTACGTGGAAAAAATACGATTATATTTCATGCGTGTATAAAGGAGGATTTACATCCTGTAACATCATGAGTTGTAAAATAGGAATATATGTATGATGAAAGTGAACACTTATAAGAACATGATACTTGCATACAAGCACCTATATTCGTGCTCTGATTACATGCACATTGCACAGTGAACCAAAATACTAGAGAAGCCGGCAAAAATCGAAAATTCATCTGTACAGTAGGAGAAAAATTCGTGTATGAACCTCTGAACAAGAAATTAGAGTATCTGTCTGCCAAGCAAATTACTTCCTATATTCAATATTTGTTCTGCTCTCGCGCCGCAAAGTAAGGTGTCCCATACATGCAATTACCATGTTGAATTTTCCACATATTTTAAAAACTTTTTCTAACAATTATTTTTAGAAAGTATTATACTTGTGGTTCGGTCATGTGAAGTTGGCCAGGCCCAAATTGTTTTTGGAATATTTTCGTTATTATTGAGTTATTAACGAATTAATTTTCGTTACTAACGAATTACAAACTATGTATGTTGTTTATTTTAGAAAGTACTGTATTGGTCGGGCGAGCTTAACACACGTCAGTCTGTTGGCTTCTGAGAATTTCACTAAGTTCTCTCCTCTCTTGATTCTTTTGCCAAATCCAAAGTTTCCCACTTTCGTGTCACTGCTCTCTTCAGTTCCTACTTTCGTACTGAAGTTTCCCATTACAATTTATTAATGTGATTTGATAGTATCCAAAACCTTCTGTATCTCCTTGTTAGGTCCTCGATTTCCTCCTGCAGATGTGACGTTGTTGTAGCATATACCTGTATAATTTCCATGCTGTATCTCTTGGTCATTATTATCATTATTAGTGCGATTCTATCTTGAATTCCTTTAATATGTGTGATTCGTGTCCTCAGGTCTATTAATTATAAAGCCAACGCCTGTCGGTTATCCATTTTTTGTTCCATTGAAGTGGAATGTATGCCCTGACGGTAGTTCCATCTGTTCTTCATACTTCCTCCACACTTCTGATAGTTTCATGATATCCCACTTCATCCTTGTAAGTTCATTCTCCAATCTTTCTAATTTGTCTTGTCCTGCAAATGACTGACAGTTCAGAGTCGCCACGTATATGTCCGTTCGAGTTGCAGTGTCGGTGTTCCGGCACTCCACAGTCCAAACCCAGGGATGTTGGCCCTCCAACTTCCTGCAGGAATGACGCTGGCGTTGCCAGCTGCATTCTGTCCTTCGGCCAATGAGACCTCCGAGGTTGTTTCCTTACTTGGACCATCATGTGATAAGAAAGGAGGGGTGGATACATTTGATTCACCACGCTGTCTGTTAATGCAGGTTGGTGAGCAGTCCATCTATGCTTGTTCGCCAAGCAGTTGCTTGGGTACTAACAGGCTGCACGGCGTGAACGTATGGATTGGACATTAGGCTTCTACCCCAGTTGGTTCCCTTAAGCCGTAGCAAGAGGAATTAAGGGTCTTCTCCTAGTTGGTGGCAGAAGCCTTTTGGAGCAACTGGCCCGCAATTTATGCGCACTTGCCAGAGTCGTACTCCAACTTCCGCAACCGTAAAATATAACCGGGAAAATAACCATTCTGTACATTTTCAGTTTCATCTTTCTTTATATTAATCTCGAGGTTAGGAGTTTTTGAACTGGGTGGAAACACAAGTTTCGTGATGTTAAGCCAGTTGTTATTTCATCTGTAGCTCCTTTCTTTCTTGTTATATATGCTCCCAAGTTTCTAACTTTTTAATTTTCTCTACGATCTTATACTATATTATTACGTCTCAATCTCTTCCATCCTCTGTTTTTCGGTTTGTTATTATATATTATGTTTTCTCTACGTTCACCTCTAGATCTGTCTCATCGCAAACCTCTTCTAAGAGACCGGTGCATCTATATCGTCTCCTATTAAATCTATATCATCCGCGTGTTCAAGCCATTCAATGTTATTCCTTTCTGTCCTCTTTTGCTTTTAGAATCGCATATTCTAATGCAAAGTTAACCGTAGTAGTGACAAGGTATAACGTTTCAATTCGCTACGAATTTCTTTACTATTACCTATTCGTTTTCTACTTATGGGGTCGCTAAGACACTTCCTCATAGTTGAACAAGTTTTATCGGAATTCCAAATTGTATCAGGATACTGTATACCTGTATCTTTACCCTTTTAATAGAATTATATGCTTTTTTTTTAAAAAAAATTAATGAATAACTGGCGAACAGTCCCTTTGTATTTCCATTTCTTCTCTAAGATTAGTCTCAAGGCAGGAATCTGGCCCAAAATGGTTTTACCTCTTCTAAGTCAACATTGGTTAGCTCCAATAATTTTATATACGTTTACGCCTAGGCGTGCTATCAGGATATAACTCAATCTTTGTAACGTGTTGGGAGTAACGAGATTCCGTGCTTATTATCACAATAAGATTTATCACTTTTAATTTTAGTAAATCGGAAATATTACTAAGATTCTCGATTTCTTCGAAAGGACACCCTTTCTGCTTATAACACTTATTACTTTAAGTAGTGGATTAGTGCCGTTCCTCCCGCTTTAATAATTTTAGCTGAAATGCTGTCAATTTCTTGTGATTTGATTTTTTTAAAAATTATATACGTTTTGACCGCAATTTCGGTAGGTACGAGTTTCTATGGTCCTACGGTATGGATTTCAAAATCTCTATTCTTTGACTTGGATATCGTAATGATCCATCCGTCTTCCTTCACCTTTTATTATAAGTCAGAAGTTAATAAAAAGGGTCTCCCTTACAAAACTTTGGTGATCTAATTTTGAGGTACAAAGTATTGCAATTACTTTCTCTATAAGTTTTCTGGATTGCTGATGATGTTGACCCTAGCAAAGGCTTCTTGCCTGGCAGAGAAAGGAAGTTTGGAGAGTCCAATCCCGTAGCGGATGTGGACTTAGGGAGTTTTTCCTCTCTCATAGCAGATACGGCAGTAAGATAGGATGGTCTACCTCGTAGCAGGTTCGACCAAGGTGAGGAAAGATGGTCTACCCCGTAGCACGTAGGACCAAGGTGGAAGAGGAGGAGGAGAGTGACTATTCCCGAAGCAGAATAGTAGCTTCACGGAGCGGCTCGACGCCTTTTATTCTGTCCAGGTTCGCTGATTCTGCTCTTCTAGACATATCTGCATCCTTGGTCGCCTTCAGTTGCTGTTGTCGGTTTTCTCCATCTTCCACAATTTATTTACAAATAAAAACACGTGTTTTTACTCATACTACGTTGCATAATTCACGTCACTTTACAATATTAAGAAGCTTGTTGAAGTGGGTTTTCAACAGTTCGAGAATTTTCATTGGGTGCGAATGAATATTTCCACGTTCATTTCTAATCATCTCCAATGATGACTTGTAAGTTTTCTTAATTAGTTTACCCGTTTGTATAGAAATTTGACGTTATTTTCTTCACAGTTTACCTCTATCGTCTCAATTTTCTCGCTAGTGAAGCGAACAAGAATCATAAAAAATTTACAACTGCAAACTTTTAGTGTATGTTGCTCACAATAAGTAAATATTTCTCTTCTAGTATCTATTCAAGACTTCGTTTCCGAAAATGTAACATTATACAAAGGTGGTTTCTAATTGTGAAAAAAACAAATCCTCAGTTTGCAGGAAAATAAGTCGACGATATGATATTTTGAAAGAACAGGACTTTCTAAAATGGGGCTTATAAGATAAACATGCATTGTATCTCTGTATGTATGTGTGTGTCAAAGAGAGAGAGTGAGAAATATAATATTAGAAAACTAAAACATAGTTTATCTGGAGCTCCGGTTATCCGGAATGATTTACGAAAGAAACTAAAGTTTTTTTCGTCGGTTTCAAAATACCTGTACATCGTTTACAAATGAGCGCATTGAATTAATTCTCTGAAGTGTTAATGTGCAGTGTTGTACTGTATTTGCATTCAATTTCGTAATATAAACTTTGTCTTTTGTAAAATTCTTTGCTGTATTCTTTTGCTGTATTTTTTGTATTTGCAGGCGATCGCATCAGGTACGGATACAATAGATTTTAGTTTTTAATAAATAAATGAATAGATGTGGATGATGCATGAATTAAGAGCGTAATGGTTTATTTTCCATATATTTTTGACTAATTTGTGTTAACATAATACACATACGTCTATCATTTCCTTTCTACGTCCTACCGTCCAATCTATTTCACTTTTTTACGAGGACCCTATGAGGCCATTCCACCCACCGTGATGTAGAGTTCCCACTAGAGAGTTACGCTCTCCCTCCTCTTTTACACCCTCTATACATTTAAAGTACCCCGAGACCACTTTTCCTGAAAGAAGTACTAGATATTTTAAGGAAAAAACATTCAATTTTAATCCGAATTGTTTGGGGAGGTAGTGGAACAAAATGGTGAGGCATTTCTGAAGGACAACGAGATGTAACTTTTCCCACAGAGCGTAAGAACAATATTGAATACATCAATTGTGTCTGATTAAAATTACGAAATGTTTGGTGACAGTTGTGTTGCACATAATGCTTGTTATGAGTTGTGCAGAAAATTCTCTACTTGAAAGCTAACCTATTAGTTGCGCACAGAAGTGATCGCCTATCCAATGGTGCATTGGAACAATTGATCTTGGACAGACAAGATGCAGCTGTGAATGAGCTATCAGCAAAGATCAGCACATCTGAGCTAGCATAAACAAATCCGCCGAACTATTATAAACATAAATCTTCGACCTGTGGATAAATTTGTAAAGCCGATAAATGGTTACCGCATAGGTTTTCAGAGCAGGAGTTTCTGAACCGATGGTCTACACCCTCTTCTCTGAATGAACGTGAGGGATAAGAAAATCATCTTCACAGATTGGCCACTACAGTAATCCAGAATACCAAAAAAGCCGGCAAAGATCCAAAATTCATTTTTACAGTGGGGAGAAAGAATCGTGAATGGACCACTATACAAAACGATTAGAGAATTTGTCTGGCAAATAATTACTTCCTATGTTCATTGTTTCTACTGCTTTCACATCACAAAGTAAGATGCCCCTATCAAGCAAATTCCATGTTGCATTTTCCACATACTTTAAAAACTTTTTGTAACAATTATTTTTTCGCAAGTCAAAATTATTTCATTTAAACAAACTTATAACTTACTGCTAATGCAAAGAAAAACAGCACAAATGTATTTTATAACCAGATAAGTTGTTTATAAGATGTGTAAATTAAAAAAGTTATCTTGAGTTTTTTAAGCTTTCTACACGATCATTTTGAAACCTAAATGTACTTTAAAGTACTGTTAAATGGGAAATGAGAAAAGTTGTGAAGAAGCTTGCAGATTTTTGCTTAGGAAGCATATTAATGAATGTATGTGACGCTGTTGAAACACGACACCTTGAAGGGCGCGCGAGCACAGGTTTCCGGATCGGTCCTCAAATTGGTGATCTCTATCAGCTTATCAAGCAGTAATGCAGTGCCGGCAAGTCAATATATCGTGTATCAATTCGTAATAATTACATAATTAGATATATATTATCTTTACCACATTAATTTACCGTAAAAATTATTTTCCTGAAAAACTACATTTTTGTCTAAAAAGAAAAATAACTATGAGCTGATACAAGTTTCACGCTCAAAATATAACTTGTTTCCATTAAGTTCTTAATCTTACTTGTTTGAGTGAGTTTGAGTAGCAAAATGCGAGTTTCAGATGGCAATCTGAATCACCGTGCAGTGGTGAGAAAAGGTGCCATCTTTAAGTGAATACTTCATCAAGGAGATTATAAACCCAAACTGTTCAACCTTATCGTAAGGTTTTGAAAGACATTTCTTTGCAAATGGAAGGTTACATTGTTGGGGTGAGATCTACCAAGAACACACCATAAAACAAAGATATTACAGCAGGCTTATGCATGCAACAACTTTACCATCTGAGAGATACACTTCAAGAAATACTCACAGCCTTAGTTAATCGGCATATACACCAACACAATACTCGTTATCACGTTGCTTTGAAAATGCAACAACTACTGTCAGTGTTGAGTTTGGCACATTTCCTGCGTCTACAATAATTCCTGAACGTTCCCCTAAACCCGAATGAATTTATTTCGATCTCTATCCGACTTCACTGTTGTAAAGTCTATCGAAATGACTACTATTTGAAGATTTGCCTGCATGATTTGTCCACTTCAAATTCATGTAAGTTCAACCTCAAAGGATTCAACAACTTACTACAGCAAAGGAACGACGATATCTACTCCAGTGGAAGATATGTGGATGATTAGGTCGTGTTCGGTGTGTATTTGTATATTATTATTTTGTGCTAACGGGTCACATGTAGTTGTCTTACTTTCAAAACGTTACAGTTTGGTTTCTATGGCATCTTGGAAAAACATGAAATTGTAATATTTAAGCAACAAGATCCGATTCTTTTTTAAAACAAGAGCTATAAAACATTAAAACTTTTGGAAAAAAGTAATTGTTTATTTTGTATTTCAAGGGCTTTGAGCCAGTATTTCAGGCTACTTTCGTCGTTTGCCACGATTTCAGACCGTTTCCCTTTTTACTTTCACTGTTAGTCGAGAATGAATCAAGTTTGCTGTGTTACTTCAGAAGAAATGCTGAATGTAGATGGTCTACGACGTCTATGAAGATATTAGGATCCAGCGACGTCTTTGGCATTAGTGGTGACAATAGGAAGCGTAGTAAAACAATAAGTGTCACTGGGCAGATGAATTGAACGTCCTAGTCAGCTCAGAAGTCTCCAGAACCACCTGGTTCCAGAAAAGTAAATATATGTATTTGTAAACAGTAAAGGAGTTAAATAATCTTATGTGTTAGTGTCCCCGTGCATATAGTATCGAACAATAGACGATGCTTGACGAGCATACATTGTGTCATGTACTTTATACGTATACAATCAAGATGGAAAGGTCGTACGATCGTATGTCACGAGTAGCGGTGGAAACTTAATACGGAATGCAATACGGGGATCATACTTAAAAATATAAAGCAGTCTTGACATCGTAACAAAGCAAGTATATCTAATAGAAACGAAAACATTTTATGATTATAAGTTTTTGTTTTTGAACTGTACTTTTTCAACATTATATTATATTTCTAAACTATCTCAAGTAAAGTAGCTTTTCGGACGAATTTCAGAGAATAGATGCTCTTGTTAATTAATATTAACGTTAGCAGCGATATCTGAGTTTAGGAGCAAGAACGCGATTGAAATACGAAACGCCAAACAGCAAGGAAAAAATGGAACGCATAGTACATTGAGGTGAAGCAAAGTAAGTTCCATATTTCAATTATTTCTACCTCATTTGGCCCAACTACAAGGCAAGTATGTAGTAAAATACGAAGAGGAAAAAGATATGACGAAATCGTCCTTATATGTAAATGAGGATGAATAACACAAACAGGTGACGGTAGCACATTTGGAGATGGATGTGAAGATACTTTTGTGCATGCTTTCTTTTACGTATATATAAGCTTCTTTCTTTTGGACCATGAGTTATATATCTCTTTATATAACCCTTCTGGAATAAATTGCAGAGCGAGCGAGACCTCTAACTTCTACACAAAAGATTCTCAGAAAATTCTCTAGTGCTTGAAAAAGAGTAAAGAAGAATTTATGTAAAGAAACTTTTTCCTTGAGGAGAAATGCCCCTGCTTTCGAAAACTCTGGCATGGATTCTGGGATGGGAAAGAAGTTGCTTGAGTACTAGTCTCTTTTATATATATATAATGGAAAAAACGTAGATAAGTAGAGTATCTAAGCATTACGTTAAGGCTTATATTATGTCACAGATGTTATTGCACTGCATTTCGAGAAAGTCTTGTGTCTTAAAGTTCACGAATGATTTATTCGTCTTTTGATGTCCATTGTGAAGAGGTACGATCTGAATAAAGTAACTGTAAGTGGAAAAGATCCAGATATTTTAGGTTAATATTCAAGGTCACGGTCTACGTATCGACATTAACGAGGAACAAAAGGTTTAAATCTCGCTCATAGAAATAATAATGACAGCTGCTTGTGTATTTTCTCTAAATCTTCACAGAGAAATGTTAGGATGGCTGTAATTAAATTGCCCTCCAGCCTTCAAATATTTTATAAATAGGATTAGGGTTTGGCTGCTAGATATGCACTTTTGAACATTATTCCTGATTATATAAATACACAGGATGGAATTACTCTACCGAGGAATCTCCTAATGATACGAAATATATCATAAAATCTTAGATATAAAATCAACCACAAAAGTCTTAATAAAAATTAAGTTGCAGACCCATTACTTTTCGAAATAATTGATCCTTAACTACTTAGTTTAGAAAAAAGGACATTAAAATTGTGATTGATAGGAATATAATGGAGAGTAAATACTTTTTAGAAATCATTTTGTCACATGTATTTCGAGTTGTGTTTCTTTGGCATCTAATGCTTAGGCCGAGATAGGGGAGGTAAATAACCATCAAACCTTAGTGCATATAGAAACAAATTCTGGCAGTGTGTTTCAAATTCATATGGGTTTGACAGAGAGGAACTATGCATTCAGTAATATGATAAGCACGGTTTTCACTCATGATTTTCTCACAAGATCGAAGGAAACGTCTTCCTAACATACCACTCTCTCTCGAGAGATACGTAATATTGAAATGCCCACTTTACATAGTCGGTAACTATTCTACTCAAAGTTATTGAATTATCAACAAACGCCATGAATTCAACTCAAGATTTGACTTGACTCGGTTTTCGTATCCTAGATATACTCCAAACAAGGAAATAAGCCAGAATTGGAAATGTAATTGTTACGCTAACACATTGTTTTACATTTATTTAACACTCGAACGGCCAATAAACTTACATACTTAGAACAGCCAAAGAGGCCAATTGCACCCCTCATAAGAATTGCATTATGAACTTTAAAATTGGAAGTAAATATGAGCCTTATTTGATTTTCTATTATTTTCTCATATAGATGTATTCGAGAAACTGACTTGAGTGTTTTTGGCTATTTCTGGGTTATCGATTCGAATATAAGGACTTTTTTCAGGTTATTTCAGTCCAATGTTTTTGACTCCAAAAATACACTTCGCTCAGACGTTACCTATTCATTTGTACCCTTCGTTCATTGAATATGGCTACAAAACATGCTACTTTCATACTTATCTAAATATATCGTGTATATGTTTATATAAAAAGGAAGCGGTATACCAAACAGCACCAATATATACTTATGATAAATTGTTGTATATCTAATTAATATACGCGTATAAAGCACAGTCATTTTCCTACTTTTGTAGAAACAATATCGGTTGTTTCGTGCAGCTGATCGACCATTTGACTATTAACGGTACCTCCTAAAAACACTTTGCACAATTGATTTTCATTTTTTGTGCACATTTTCCTAAGACAAAATTACGGTATTTCTGACAGAAGTCACTACTCTTGTTCCTTCTTCAGAGTCAAATTTGACACTTTATTTAAGTGGCTCGGGCTGCACAGAATGTTCTTGCTCTTGTGCTTCGTCTTTCGACCCTGTCAATTTCTTGCCAGTTTAAGAATTACTTTCTTCTTATTCATCCTTTATTCCTTACTTTATCGTATATGACTTCTGCATTGACTGCTCCTATTGTAGAAGACTTTTACTATCAGTCATTTACATGCAACGTTAGCGGGTGTATTTACAAATCACTGTGCCAACCATATGCACTCTGTGCTACGTCGGGTTATAGAGGGTTACTGTTCTCGTTTTTTCAGATGACGGGTTTGCATAAAAAGCCTCCCATTATGTTCCGTGTTTGGCAATAACCTTCACTTTAGAGGTATTTTACTTGGCCTTCTGACAAGACTGAGGTTGAACAAAACTTATATTTTTCCCTACTAACAACTCTTCCTCACTCACATCAAGAACATCTATCTTCACTTGTATCAGCCATAAAATCACTATGAGAATCAGATACGCTAGTTTCTGATTCAAAATCCAGACCATCTTGAATACGCAACATCTTGTCACTTAAGAAACAAAATTTACGCGACATGACGAAAGACATCCGTCACGAACAGGAAACACCGTGTAAGTACAGATAATAAGAGGAATAGAAAGAGCGTAGACATTGGAAGTAAAGGCAAAAAGAAGATGTTGCACACCCGCCGTGAATAGCGCATGGGTAATGTGGAGGTAGAGATCGACATATTCTGTAACTACTGCACCGACTAAGGTGGAGCGATGAGTCAGAATCGACCGCTTTACATCCCAAGGTGCCCAAGAGTACCAATGATCCTCTGGTACTCAATTTGATAGGAGGCTCAGTGCACTTCAGAGCGGCCGGGATGGGGATCCTGAAGAAAAGTCTCCCAGCGTTCTGTCCGGGCTGTCCAATGCTTATTCCGAGCGCTACTGTCTGAGTTACGGTGACTCTGCAGACTTCAAAGTCCGGCTGATAAAGACAATAAAACAGTTATTAAATGAAAATGAGTTACAAATGGTAAATGATTGCAGTTTTGGTGCTAGATCAGAGAATGCATCGCGAATTCTGTAATAATACATTGATAAAAATATTAGCTGCCATATTTGTATTCAGATTAGCGATTTTTAACTACAATATGTCTTCAGGTGCTGCACTGAATATAATGAGAGCAAACCCACACATTTTGTGAAATGTACAGATGGATAACTTTATAAAACTCATTATTAAAATAAAAATTGTACAGGATTCAAATTGACCCCTTTTGGCTGTTCTAGGTAAATCATACGAAAATACTATGAAAATACAAACATTTTCAACGATGCAAATGCATTAAAAGAGACGGAAAACTATAAAAAGTCACAAAGTTTGGAGAGAAAATGTAGAAAACTGAATAAGTTATTGAACAAAAACATAGTAAAGGTCATTTGGACCCCTTCAATCGTTCTAGTGATAATAATGCTTTAATTATCCCTGCTTTTGCATTACATAATTCACCCATTTATAACACTTATTGAACAATTTAATTATGAATTCTGTCTTCCTGTAATTTTAATGGCTTTTTCATGCTCTACCAACTTTGTTATTGGAATGGAAAATAAGCATT
Organism: Lepisma saccharinum; assembly: GCA_022664845.1. NCBI lineage: Eukaryota > Metazoa > Arthropoda > Insecta > Zygentoma > Lepismatidae > Lepisma > Lepisma saccharinum. The sequence goes on along the minus strand of JAGDQP010001353.1, from coordinate 101,188 downwards.
AGAGTGGGACTACGGATTCAGACGATAACTGTGTTATCAATTTTCCTTTTATTGTTATTTTTTGTTTCTCTCTCTAATATTTCAATTAATTGTATTTATCAAGTTGATCACAGAATGAAAAGAAATGTTTGGACAACAGATTAATTAACGAACAAAACCGACATGACTTTTTTCATTCTTTTTGTTATGTAATTCGTTGCGAATGCATTATCATTGGTTTTTATTCTACGGTATCGATTATACTTTATTTTATAGTCTATGTGATTTGTACAGCTTGCAGATGATGAGTTCTATAGGATGACAGAGGTATAATATTATTACGTAAATTGAAACAGAGATCAGTTGCTATGAAACTCAAATCTTAAAAAAATATATATGTTTGTGTTTTCAGTAACAACAACTATTTTCATTAGGTATTTTTGTACTATTACTTAAGGGTAGTGTAAAGTAATGATCTTTAACGTTAGATGGCCTTCGTACATCTTTAATGTTGTGGTTGTTCGAAATTGCAAAGTTGCTCCTACAAATTCAAAGCCTAGGGAGGTAAAACCATAAAGAGTAGAAGGTTCATAAACAGTTCAAGGGTTCAATCCTTCCCGATTTGTTTTATTTTCTTTATTGTTCATTCTTTGAAAGAGCTTCACTGTTATAGGTTCGGATATTCACAATAGTCAACCGATTTGAACAATGAACAAAAAGAAAAGTAGAATAAAAATGGGAACGGAACGCGTTAATTATATTGTGACGTTACGTGAAAAGTGGCCAATATTTCGATCTATAACAGCAGCATGTCCGCGATCTTGGAATCCGCCATATTTGATTCCGGTCAGATTTTTTCAATAGGAAGGGGTGTATGTGACATATCAATTTGGACCAGAAAAGTCTCACAAATACAATGTTAAAATTAGTTTTAAGATATAATAAGTAATTTTCAAATTATTAATAGTCAGCTTATTTGTAAATATATATGATAGGTGTGGAGTAATATATTTAACTCATACTGGATGATACCAAGCTGCCATAACACAATACGTAGAGCGTTAAGTGTTCATTCGGGAGGTACAACGTTCAATACTAATGGCAGAATATCCTGACTGCCAGCGTCTTCCTATTTTCTTTCTCATATCCTGTCCCAGCCTCAACAATAGATGGCTAAGGGCTATAAATAGATTCAAATTCAGAATTCATACTAGCTGATTATTATTATTGCGTTGTGATACGTATTTTAATTGCATGATTTGAGGCAGAGTACACCGGGAGATATAGATGAATTGTATCAGCCACAAGCGTTCGGCAACTTGAAACATTAGGGCATCCCTAGCTAAGGAATAGTTAAAAAGATTGCGTGAAATATGTCAAAGAGACAGAAATAAGTTATTTATTATTCACAGGTAATAAATAGAAGTATATCGCTGCTACAGGATTTAATGGAAAGTCTCTTAATGTTGTCCTAGATGTATCAAGTGTATGTGTGCTTGTAGATGTTTCAACGAGAGTAAGTTTCCCTACGAACAAAGAGCCATTTTTGTTAATTTATTCCCTGTGTTGACTGAGAAACTATCGCCTTTGATAACGTTTAAGTCTACGACCGAAGATGTACGTGATACTGCGAATATTCTGCAGTTTCATTGTGAATTCAAAGCAACGGAGGAGGATATCAGGTTAGAAAAATATATCTAAAATGTGATACCGAGGTGTATGGGTAGATACTACAACTGAGAAAAGAACAGTGAATATACTTTAGATGTGAAATAATGTGATGCTGACTTTGTTGATGATGTAGGTTATTACGACGAAGTAAGTGTTACGAAGTCTGCTCGGCCCCGAACGTAAACCAGTTGACGCAGATGACAGCTCGTATTCTATGAGTTTGTCATGAAAAGGTGTTGTTCGAGCGAAAGAAAGAAATTGCTTAATATGCCTTCGGAAAGGCATACACCCACCCATTATGTATGGGTGGCTGTATGTGTGTGGGTGGGTGTGGTCGCGTGTGTATAGATAGATAGATCAAGTTCGCAAAAAAAAAAAGAAGTCTTATAACGTGTGATGGTTGTATAGAGAAAAACAAAAAAGTATTCGTTATTATCCTCAATTTAATATATTCAATGATAAATATAATGTATGTATAAGTACCTATTTACGTCTATCTGAACAATCACTATTAGGTTAATACACACAATTAAAGAAGTTAACTTTTTTCGTTTAATTTTTTAAAGCAACGTTTTCGTAAATATATACAGGTATGCGACAAGAAAATACGGACAACTGTAGGAAACGGGCAGTTGTGTTTCCAGTTTACCAACACTGACTTTACATGGGTTACGTTAATTGTTTATTTAAAACATCAGATAATATGATACTGGAGATAGCACTGTAACAGTAACGAGTGGCACACACAGGTAGTGAAATGGAGTCATACTTACAACTCGGTAAAATTATAGGTACCAGGTTAACAGCGACATGCGTAAAGGAAACCATTCGGCTACTCAGAGTGTCACTAACGACAAGACATCATCCACAAAGAGACAGCGAATGATGATCGAATGATTTATTGAATTGTTATAACGTCCTAAATGCGTTACTTTGTTTCTAAAGACGGGACCAAAAGTTTTGGTAAAGTGGACTTCATTTTTTTTTTTTATTATTATTAGGGACCCGCATTCCACCCGTACCTCTTTGCATCCGTTGAAAAGACAAGCTGTGCACTCTCCGGGACGTGTATCACGAGTAGATGTTCGTCTTCTTACGTTAGGGCAGGCATGTCCCTGGAGATTCATGGATTGCCGGAATTCCGGCATTCCAAGAAGCTCCTATGTTCCATCAGTCTAAGTCTTCTGGCATTGAGGGACGGACTTTTGCCAGGCGCCCAGAATGTTCTCCTAGCCTTGGTATCGTTTTTGACCTTTTGCATGAGAGGAAAATCCTATCTAGTTGTATCCTATTTATTTAGAAAAATATAAAACACAAAATGTCACTCTATTAACACTTTACAGTATGCTTCTGTATATTGTACCGTTCGTAACCGTTGGTCAGAAGCTTGCGGTGGCTCAGAATTTCAGGTTTCAGTTTGGATAATACCAGTAAATAAACTCAGAATCTTGTTTAATCCATTGATTTTGCTGAAGAATGGTGAGAAATTTATCAGCAGCTGTTTAAATAAGAAACATTTTACCGAGTTATTATTTCCGTTTGCAATAAATAAGTTTAACAGCGCATTAATTTCGTTGTTCCTAATCCTTGTGTTTTCCTTCTAGACGAGTGTCAATCACTATGCCAGAATTTTCGGATGGGGAAATGTTGAAGTGAACCTTAAGTCGTTAGTTTTCTTTGTATATTGTAGAACGAATAGTTGTTTGGAATAATTTGCTGGTTTTGCGGCTCTTTGCTATATATTCTGGAATATATCTGCGTGCTGGGAAGATTCTATGAGTTTTGGGAACTTTTGCATTTTGTTGTACCAGTGTAATTCATGCTCCCTTGTTCTTCAACCGGTGAAATTGAGTATATTCTATTCTGGGTTAGTCTATCCTTTTGTAATAGAGGTTTACCGAGATATTCTGGTTGGCTTTAGATTTGATTTTTTGTTATTTTTATTCTCAGGTCCATAGCTGGGATTCGAACGTTCACCCGCAATCGAAGTAATGTTATTATTATTCCTGCTTTGAAATTACTCTCGTTATTCAGATCCATAATTTTTATAGCTGTGAATCTCCAATACAGTGTGTTTCCACGAATTTCCGTTTAATTTTAGGGAATTTTCAGATGTTAGCCGGCAACAGGGCTCGAACTTTATTTCTGAACAATAATCTTGAGTTACTACTGTTCTGTGGTTCAGTCGTATGATAATCATTTCGGAATTACTGGGAAGTGCAATAAATAGCCTCTTCGGAAACATTTTCATAAATATACATTTTTTTTATATTGACAGTAATTTGGTGCGAAATTCATTCTGTACAGTTTCTTTGTGCGCAAAAATTCATTTACCTCTTGGAACTAGTTATTTTAATCGGTTTTGTCTGTTTCATGAAATTGTTCGCAAGTCATCTTATCACCTGTGAGCTTGGAGTTGCTGTACAAGGGACGGAGTATTATTGTTTGATATTTCATCCAGATAATTCGAGAGAGCATTTGGCTGCCAAAACATTCGACAAAAAATTTCGAATGGGACATCCCAGATACTTGCTTTTCCTTAATTTCTTTACCTTTTTAGCTTTATATATACATACGTACATATATATATATATATATATATATATATATATATGGTATGTGTCACTGTCACAAACAGGCTAGAAATGTATAAATGAATTATGATGAGAAGTACCTAGGTATATTATATTTGTTTCGTACTATTGCAGAACGTTCATTAGACTACAGTTTACTATTTTCTAAAAGGCTATCTTCTTGAAAGTTTTCTGATTCTCCGGAGGCCGCGATAAATTTTAGTTTGAAAACGTTTGAGAGCCATATTTGACATGGCTTCATTTCGCATGACATGGCTTTTTCATAACTACTCGAGCCACAAAATGTGGAAACTGGTATCATATTTTTATTACTTGTTTTGAAGAAAAAAACAATTGGTCCCTTTAGGGTTTCAGGGGCTCGGTTAAACATTGTTTTAGGACGGTAATATTTGGTATAGCATTATTTGGTACCAATTCACATGACAACTTGAACAAATCTGAAGAAAAAAAAAATCGGACCACCCTAATAAGTAGCTACCCGAAATTCCTGAAGCTATAGCAATAACAAAACTGGCTTTTCATCTTAAAATTCATTCCTTTGTCTTTTTTCAAAATTCGTTAAAAATTTAACTAATCTCATTTTGTTTTTACAAAAAAATTGCTTGACAAGTTTTGACATTTCCCTTATCATAAGATTATGGGTGTAAGAAAACAAATTTGAAGTCCTTAAGTAGATCATAGTGTCGTTAAAATTAACCTGTTTCAGCCATTAGCATATTGTTACAGAAAGAAAATATATAAACAGAAACAGTACTATTAAAGGTTTTTACAAGAAATAAGCTATAATTTGCAGGAGATAAACATGTCAATAAGAATTATTAAAAGACTGACTTCTAAGTCGAGCTTTCTTACGCTCGTTTTAGATGTGAAAAGAACACCTTTTTTACTTTAATACTATAGAGTGAATTGAGGAAAGATGCCTACAGTAGTTTAAGTTCGTAACTACGACCCTAGATGGATAACTTGTATGGTGCGAAAGGACTGGTCCATATGCTCTATAAGGGGGCTCAGGTAATAAATATCTCACGTGGAACCGAAGGAACTCCTTTGAAAATAAAACTCTGTTTCCGCAACCTAAAAATAATTTCCTCAAGTCAGTAAAGAGTATAGGATCCGGATAAATTCCACACCGAAGTAAAAATGAAATTGAATAGGATAGTTTTGACTGCTAAGTACTTGCCTGTATCACAAAGAAGCCATGTGTGACGTGGAGAACATAAGTGGCGCCTTGCTCCGAAGATGGGGATTGATGCCCACTACCTAAATGCATTGCGTCAAATAAGACTGGTTTCATTGTTCTCAGGAAAGATACTCACTTCTTTGAACTTCTCTTTTTGAATAGAATGCAGTCATACAACAACATGTGTAATTGGTAATCTACGTTCGTACTTAATGGAATTTGAATCTCATGTATGACCTTTGGGAAACTATGGCTCTGGCCAGAATAGGGTCAGAAGAAGAACGTGGGAAAGATTTCGGACACGGGCTAGTTTTGATGGTTCCATCTACAGCATTAACGTTGTGTGGCTAAGGATAATCCAAAATAAACCTTAGTCAAGTTCACAGCCGCGGATATCGAGCCCAGGACCTACAAAACACGAAGTGAACGCTCTACCAACTGAGACATGATCACTCGGTACATTTTCAATAAAATGTATGCTTTATGTTAAAGAGCTATCTTTTAATTGCACACAAGAGGTAAAGTCAGTTCTGTATTAAATTAGTGTATATATTCCGTTACCACATAAGGGAGATAAATCTGCGCTTTCAAGCAGATGTCGTCAAAGTGAACATTGTAACAAATATTTTCTGAAGTGATGGAAATATATCCATACTTGTTCATCTATTTTAGTTGCATGATAGATATTGTAAATTTCAATAATAAATTTCACTATTATTGCCATATATCTTAAGTATAATGTATTAGGCATCTTCCCCGAAATGAGTGGGCATCTTACAATGAAGTGCCAATCGGTAAATGCCTATTTTGGTATGTCAGTTTAAAAGCACATACATCCATTGTGTATATATTTAGCTTGATATATTCCGTCAGTATGAGCATGAATGTGCAGTGTGTGCGTTCATGTTTTTACGTTGTTGTTGTTATGCAACCGATCTAAGGGATTAGAATTGACACATTTTTGTTATATATTTTGAATTTCCTATACTCAGTATGCTTGTGTAACAGTTTTCTTTATTTGTATTTTCTCTATGTACTTTTTTCCTTTCAATGTATTCTTCGGACAAGGGTAGACCAGCTGTAAACTGAGCCAACCTCAATTATAAATGTTCAATTATAAATGTTCAACATACATTTGTACAAAATGTTTACTTTTCTGTCTTTTAATTACACCACAATGGCTCCTAGACCAAAATGGGTGGTATCTTCTCTGAATCCACTATACACTTTGTTGAATTCAACGTATAGTGAAACGTAATATATTAAATAAATGGGCCTATGTGGTATAATTTTCTTTCCGCTTAGCCCCAGGAAGTGCATAAACGCTTTACAAATTGTTAAAGTTTTATCTTCTTAATTTCTCTTCCTAAAGTAGATGTTTCAGGATATTACAAAAGTTTCATTCTTGTACTCAGCCCAAACTTTTTTTCATTGTTCTTCCTGAAATTATTTTCCTCTCTTAACACTGATTGGTACAAAAAATATTGGATGTTTATGATAAAGAATTAAAGAAGACGTCTTAATTCAATTATGTAGCAGTGCTTTGAGCGTATTGGTTGTGGTTTCGGAGAGCACGGGAAAAATAATGTGTGAAAGACCCATTTTTGTGCGACACCGCAATCTGATTTCGGAGACCTCTAAAATGGGAAAAGGCTGTGATGAAGAGCCTCCTTTCCTCCTCCTGGTTCTTTCTCCTCCTCGGTTTCTAGCAGAAAGGGATTCGGTAAGGGAGCTAAGGATATAAATGATGACACCCTGGGGCGCCATGTACAAGCAAAAAGTTACAATCCAGTCAATTGAGGCAAGGAGTGTTGTTGTTGTTGCCACTGAACATTGAGTTCCTCGGAGTTCTCTCTCTGGACCGTCTTCTTTTGTTTACGACACTCTTAGAACTCCGCAAAGGTTCCGTCCAGAGAACAGGACTTTATTAGTGTATGTGTGCTTCTGGTAGTTTCAAAAAGTATAAAAATGTATGAAAACTTCATTTCTTCCAGCTGCTTGTTTCTGAATGTGGTAGCCATTTAATAAAATTTATCTTAGATCAATATTCTGAAGTACATACCTAACATCTATTGTATGTTTATTATGTGGCAATATTACTAAATATATATTAGCGTTGCACTGAGATTCTCTACTATAACAAGATACATCTTTCTATTAATACTGTATATTAAAATTGAGCCTGATTATCAGGAGCTCTTAAAACGAATTTGAATTTGATATTTTATAGACCTTCGAGCAAGAAGTCGAATGGATGATGACGGGGTAATTGCTGTAATAAGGAAATAGGGAGGATTTCGAGAATACCCACACACACGATATTTTTGTCCACCACAAAATCATTGCACAAACCGAGGCCTTAACGCATTAGAGGCGAGCGCTCTACCACTGAATCACCTAGACACAAACGTGAAACCATGCTGTAGCCAATACGAAACTCCTGGGACGCACTCATCACAATTCGTTGTCCTTCCACTTTCCCATGATTCTTCCCAATGATAAGTCATCTAAATGTTGACTCCGGGCTATGTTTTAGTGAGTAACACCACCACACTGCACCTTAACAGCTATCTGACTGACACACACTGACTCGTCAAGTTCAGACACACACACTGACTCGTCGTTCCAGTCCAGCCACAGCATTTATGGCACACCTGCAAGAAGTTGCACAGATACGCGTTACTCTTAAGACAGCGTTATTCTATATGTATCTCATAAGAAGTGTTTACGTCATATGAATTAAATACACCTTACTATGTGTTTTAACACTTTATCAGCGTGCCATTCTTAAACTTTGGAGGGGGATTTGACACCTCCAAACAGTTTTCCGAACAAAAAATATGTATGACCTAATTTTAGCCCTTCTACACATTTGCAATGTTTCAAGGAAATTGGAGATAGACATTTTATGTTTTAGCAGTTTCACATTCTGCTACGCTTGAAGTTTGAAGGTAGGTTGCGCCGTTAAATCGTTTTTGGACTAAAACAATATATATATATATATATATATATATATATATATATATATATATGTCTCCTAATTTTAGCTTCTCTCCAAATGTAGAAGGTTTCAAGGGAATTGGAAGGGAACACACTGTGCTTTAGTAGTTTCACAATCTGCCATTCTTGAACATTAGAGGGGGTTTGCCCCACTTAGACCGTTATTGGGATGAAATAAAAAATATGCGTCTTCTAATTTTAGTTCCTATACAAACGTACAAAGTTTAAAACAAATCGGAGGGGGACACTTAGATAATGTCCATTATCAGTGTATATGTAATGTTCCTTTCGCTACCTGGCTTCGTGCAATCATTATGTTAGAAACGCAAATTAGCATTCATTCGAAGGGCCATCTTAATGCACGGATACTATGGGCAATCGCCAGGGGCCACCAATTCGACACGAGCTTCGGGGGGTGCTAATCTAAATACTTCTTGTAAACATTGTATTTTCATATATCAATCTGATTATCATATTTCATTCAATTTGAAAGTATTTACGTCAGCTCCTTACAAGCAATGACCGTTGTGAAGTCATAAATGTAAAATATGATTAGGATTTCAGAATATCCTTACTACATGCAAACAACAGAAAGATCGTACGAAGTTCTGTAGTGTTCGATTTTCTCATGTGAATGCCATTTACTGCTAATGACTATCATTTAATAAATAACCGGTGGATAACAAATTATTTAAGCCCTATTGTTTAGTGCATAAAATTATGGTGTCCAAAACTGATAAACATGCTGAGAAGAATGTAGACATCAAGTTCATCCCCATCTTTTTTCACGGAACGCAAAATCTAGCAGATTCTGTTTATGTTTCTACTATTAAGGGGCCCTAGTCTTGTTATGATAATGCTTCAAATATATACGGATGTTATACTGGATTGCAAGCACGAATTCGTCAAATGAATGAGTTCGCTCTCAACGTTTTCTGAGCTGTATACAGCCTACACTTGGCTGGAGTAAAAACCTCGACGTCTGCGCATCGTTCTAATTTTCTGGCATCATCTTTACAAGATCATATTGTGGTCAACCGTTTGCCTGACATGAAATGGCTGTCACATTTTGATTCTATTCTTGCTCTGCATGAATGTCAAGAGAAAGTAAAAGAAACCCACTGGGTTCTGTATCAAGTTAAACTTACCAGGAATTGAACCTAAGGGTGGATTCTGAAGAATTTACCAAGAAAATGAAGCAGTCCGAAGCGATCTTTCTTAGAACACTTTGGAGTGGCATTCTTGAAAGAGTGAACAAAGCAAGTAAGATCCTGCAATCGTAGAAGGAGACATACTTATTACCGTGAAGCTTTTGGAGAGTCTGAATTCATTTGTCCAGTTTGTTAGATATACATTTAGTGAAATGAATTGAAGACCAGGAGTAGATGCCCAGATTTATATTATCGTGATGTCAAGAAACGTATACAAATGGGAAGTATACATATCGACAGATCAAAACAAGAAAATCTTCTAACCAACAGAAAAATGTCCAGGGTGGGAAAATAATTCCCTGTTCTGGACTCTTTAATCCCTCATCTGACAAAATGTGCCGAAGATTATTTATCAGTTGAGAATCTGTTGTCCTTCTTTAGTCAATTGAAAACAATTGATTCTGTTGAGCCAAAAAAGTGAAAAATTGACTAGTGCATATCGCATGGATTTTGATTACGGTGATCTCTTAGAAGAATGACGGCCTGAGCCAAAGATGCTTAAAGGCCTTAAATAAATTAAAATTCAAAATTTTTAAATGCGTGCAAACATCGCAAGCAGTCCATAATTCTTGATGAGAAGTGTGATACTTTCCCTGTGTTGTATGTAGAAAAATATTTGCCGGTTATTTTGAAATCTATATTTCCTAACCCTGAAATTGCACTCAGAGTGTTCTTGTTCATCTACAGGGTACGTTTATTTTCGAGATTAAAATTCACGAAGAATCACCTTCGCAACACAATGGCGCATCAACGTTTGAACTGGTTTACAGTTATGTGTAGGGAATATGACAATTGACTTTGCGACAGTAAATAAATTTGTTCTGTGCAAGAAAATTAGCAAATAATTGTGTTAAAATATCAATTGAAAAAACTGATGAAAATATTTACAGAGGTATAGGTATCACATGATCATGTAATACTGTGGTGCACAACAGACTTAGCTGAACTTCATACAAATAGAGACGTCAAGTTTATTGTCTTTTTAAAAGTAACATACTTACTGCTGTTCTTTTATTCTTGATCTGATGTTAGATTAAATTCCAAAAATGTATGTTTATTTTATAAATAATATATTTTACCTCAGAATCGAATTATATTTATTGTTTCCATGGATGTTTACGGAGTGTATGCTCTGCCCAGAGGCTCACAATAATGTTTGACGGCCCTGCTTACCCGTTCGGTAGAACTCACGGTCTCTCGAAGAACTATTAGTGGATTTAGTGTTGTACCGGGTATCCACTGAATATTGTGGGCAAACAGGACGTTGGTTTTTCAATACTGTTCAGAAAAATATGTTCTAAAACTGATCAAGTTTTGTAATCGGCCAGCCATTGGTTTAGATTTTAAGGGTAAATATTTCTAGCAAAAACATGTGTTCGCGAAATACCTTATTTTTTAAAAAAATAATGGCATTCTAATATGGCAATTTTCGACAACCAATTAACGTATCGCTGTTGCAGTGAGAGTCCCAACATCCTAAAGTTATTTTTGCGATAAAGTAAATTCATGTGGTTATTCAAAGTTGTAAAGAAGAAGTACGTACTTACGGAATGGAGTTTAAAAAATCCGAAATATTGGAATTGTCGACTTTTCTTTAAGTTGCCAGAAATTCTGTATCCTGTACTGTACAAACCAGAGCTCTTTTGACATCACAACTGTACACAAATATTTGTCATAAAAAGGAATGACTTTGTCGTGTTTATTAGTTGCTATGATTCGTCAAAAGTAGTACAGCATTCATATTTTGAACTAAAAAAAATATCAATAATAAATTTTAGGAAGGAATTTTTCGGCATCCATTTTTTGAGGGGCGAAAATAAAGAACAATACTGGTCTTCTTAATTTCAATAAAGAGCTTATGGAAAAATATATTACCAAAATCTATGATTTGACCGCTAAAATTTTCTTAAACTTCCTAAATAGGGATGGAAGTGAGGCCAATTTTTAATTTTTGCAGGCGGGACGAGCAATTGTTGTTACGTCCCTAGTTCTTATAATTTGAAATTAATATACTGTCTTGGGAACATTACTCAACCTTCCATATTCTATTGATTACAATTTCTTTAGTTTGCAAAGCTTTCAGTAGTGTTGAGAGAGACTCTTACACTTGTGAGGGAGTAGCTCCCTTGTAAGGACTGCATCTTTGTAGACATAGGTTTAAATCCAAGGAAGGGTTTGTCTTCATCTTCGGTGTCTGTACGTCTGTGATTGGACAGATAATCACTGATTGCGATTGGCTGGAGTATTTCCATTTGTGATTGGGCTAGATGATCTACGTCTTTAACTCGCCTAGAAATTTGCTTCTCTACTAATTAATTGACCGTGATTTGCACTTTAATGGTAGATATAACATGTTTGACTGAGTAGATAAAAGTGACATATCGAGGCCACAATGGTTCTCTCTTTCAACGAAGTGGAACTTGAAACACACGTATTACATGAACTCCAATGTGCGTTCAGCTAAATACTGAGAAAAACAAAGTGGAGGAGTCCCTGTGTACCATAATGGTTAGTAGAATTTCAAGTTTCTAGTCTTACAACAAAAATATTTAGTTTCCGCTTCGAATTTTAATGAAACTTACACAGTTTACGTTCTCTGAATGACCGGCACCTTGAATTCAACTCAAAATTTTAAAATGGAAATAGACTTGTTTAATACATAAAAATAGAGAAAGATTTTACGAGGAATACAATTTTGTGCTTGGTTTAAAATATTGTGCTTGGTAAATTACCATTTGAAAAGTTATGATAAAAATGATTCCAATCATTATCTCTTTCTCCAAAGGTGAGAAAACAACTATCGAATGCGTGCATATTCTGAGGGATGAATTCCGTCTCAATAGAGACTTAGAGTGGCATGCACAATTGGAACGAAAGTTCCAAGAGACAGGATCTGTTCACGATAAACCTCCGTTTGGACAGCTCAGAACTGTCACCGTTGAAGAAACAGGCGCAGCAGTGCATCATTCGTAAACTCGCTAACCTGTATACCACACGCCTATTAGATAGGTAGTGTGGTATAAATTAACAATTGATCGGATATTACAGTATCATCTTACAAACTACAACTTCAGCAGCATCTGAAAGCGAAAATGGTACCTATAGACGAGTAGACTTCTACCAAAAGTGTCTCGGAAAATTCAAGCGCTACCCTTCTTTGGATGGTAAATCTATTCATACTAATGAAGCCAATTTTGAAGTTAATAGTGAAGTTAAATCAGTGAAGTAAAAATACGATATACTCGTGTTTTGTTAATTTGTATTTGACAGATTCGAGCAGAATGGTAGTTGCAGATAAGTTTATGGGGTAGTGTATCGAGGACACGTTTCTTGGTCTATTTTCCCTTACAGAGCACAAACTGCTGAAAATATTTAATTTTTTACTTGAATCGAGTTCTCCGTCTTTATTAAATTTCTTACAGAGGATGGTAGATTCCAGCAGATTTCTCAGCACGATGGAACACTACTATGGAAACATCGTTATACAATTTACGTTGCGAATCAACGGACTGTTACATGCCCTCCACGGCCATAAAATCTAATCTTATTGAATTCTTATCTATGGGAACAATTAAAGGTGATATCATTTTGAACCATTAAGATCAGGGGTGTAGTTATAGAGTCACATGGGACCGTACTTCCCCCCCCCCCAAACGAGAATTTGAATAATACAATAGAGACTTTGTACACGATACCTGTAGGTAAGTCTATCTGAAATCACCCAGCTTGGCTGCTCGACATCTTTTTAAAAAAATATATTTCTTACTTAAGAATATGTACAAAGTTTTCAACATTAGAACACGCTTCTCTTGGAAAAGCCTTTTTGTGACCTTCCTTGGTTTTCCCCATACCCTTCTGATTAACTTGTTAAGGACGTTAAACGACTTTTGAATTATTCATTCACGTGGGATATCTAATAAATTTCCAATCATTTAGTTGTCCTTCAATATGAAAATGAAACCTAGAGCTTCACGCAATTTCTTAGTACGTCGAAGACCATCGACCGTGAATTTCATCAAAATATGAAGCGAAAGCTACCACTATTTTCTGTATCAGTTGAAAACTAAGTCAATGGTAACTTTGAAACATCCTGTAATAATATTGCAATAAACAATTGTTATGTGTCTTAATTTTATGCAATCAACACGCGGCTCTAACCAGTTTTCTAATAAAAAAAAAGGCACTTGGGTAAATTTGAATTACTAAAGCTTTTACTATCTTCAGAATATTTTACAAATCTTCTACTGTTCTAAGTTCTTGACACTTTTAGTGACTTCTGGAATTGACTCAATATAGTTTAGAGATTTCTAGAATTTAAGTACCTAGTACTATAAGACGAGGACAAAAGTAACTGCTTGATCTTCAAACCGTGTAGCAAGACATGCTAATTAGCATATTTCTTTGAAAGGAAAAGTTAACTTTGTGTATTCTTCTCGTGTCTCTCATCCGAAAGAGAAAGTATACGGAATTCCAAAGAGTATCCACAGTGTATTTAGAAGCACGTTAAAGTAAAAGAAACAAATGAAACTTCGAACTTCATATTTTAGCTTCTCAAGTATTTGAGTATCAAGGTAAAAAGTTTCTGAATATGTAAAGAGAAACTGTGTACCGTTGTTTGTACTTGAATCATTTTTCTTCTTTACTTTGTTACTGCAAAAGTCAAAGGATCTTTGACTTGCAACCTACTAAACACAAGAAGTGAGAAGACCGAAAGAAGAGACCCTGGCGAACTTTTAGCAGAATCGAATTTGTAAATAATTCATAGGATTCTCGCTTTTATTTTTATTTTGGTCCTTTTCTCCTTCCTTTCGCCCCATTCCTCTCTTTTCATCCGAACGCCCCTTCTCAAACTGGAGGAGCGCGAGGCATACCATTCCTATGAGACGAAGGCCGAGGAGCCGTCAATCTTGCAAGCTTAGGACATTGAAATTCCAATGCTCATCGATCGTCACCTTTCTCCGAGAAACCACCTCTAGGAAGCCAATGGGGGGTAAAAAGATATCTGTGGAAGGTGTTTGGAGACGCAGAAGAAGTGGGAAATGCTGATGTCAAGACCTATTTTGAATTTCTTGCTTATCTCTACGTTTTGTAACGACTGACAAGACAGAGGGAAACACTGTAATCAAAATGGAAGAAAGAGGCGAGGAAGGGGTTTCTGAACATTCATTCTGAAACACTGTTTCTACGTTATAATTCAGAATAGCATGCCACGTAATGACTAATTCTTTTCTGATGTTTCTGACAGCAAAACATTAACTACTTCAAATCTGGAAATAATTTCTTGACAGTGCGTATTGCAGCTGTTTTAGTAAGGTTATACTTAACCAATTTGAGCACATTTTATTAACTTGGACAATGGCAGTTTGTACAGATAGTGAGTCATTAATGGATTGTAGAGTTTTCCATTGTGGTTGGTAAACCGGAGGGAAAGATACCTTTAGGAAGATCGAGACTACATTAGGAGGATAATATTAGAAGGGATCTTCGTGAAGTAGGTGTTTGTGATGAAAACTGGCTTGAACTTGCTCATGATAGAATCCTATGGAGAACGTTTGTTACTGCAGCGATGAACTTGCAAGTTCAGTAATACATGGAGTAAGGAAGGAAGGAAGCATTTTTGTAGATATACAGTGATCAGCTTAAAGAAATACTGAACTACTTAAATCTGTGTATTTCTAAAAATCATCCACACACAGGAAAACTAGCATGGGCCCTAAACAGCTTACTTAAAGGACATCAAAATACAATGATAACTAGTCAAGATATGGTGAGTATTTCTGTGTTAGCTATGTGATTAACGTTTAGCGAAGATAACAATGAATTCCAAATCTACATGCAAGCTTGTGACGAATACCTTACTATTAACATCTTTGAAGTTTCTTGATAAATCCAAGTAAACAAATCAGTTTCACACAGTTCTTAAGCTATTTGTGTAGTCAGTGAGAAGAACTGTTTATGAGGCATAAGGAACACATCCTTGTTGTTACCAGAATAAAAATACTAACGTTGAAGTATTATTGTTAGTACAATGATTTGTATCGAAAGTTATACATAAACAAGAACTTAGTAAGATAGGTCTGTCAGAATCGACATGTAATTTTTCAATTTTTTCAATTAATAAATATAATATTGAATTTGGTGCCAGTAATGTGGCATATAAAGGGTGATTCAGGATCAATCCGCCACACTCCGGGAAACGGTCGTGTGGATCATGTTAGGCAAAAAAGCTGCATCTGAACATTGGTCGATTTTCATTTCTTTTCGGGATACAGATTAATCAACTTGGAGCCCAGAATCGACACATTAAACGAAACAAATATTGCACCAGAAAGAAGAAATAATGCAATAAAATAAAATTTACTTTTCGGAAGTTAGTTTGTATCAGCACAGTAGATATTAGGAGTTAAAATATGATGGTAGTCGGCTATCAGTGTTGCCAATTTACTATAACGTATATGTTTTAAGTTGATCCTCTGGTTTATTACTTTTTCGCACTTCTCTACTTACCCTTGACCCTACCCTATCCATCCTACTTCTCTACCTACTCTCTGGTACACTTGACCTGCACTGTTCATAAATTTAACAGTACCGAACGGTGGCCCCTTCCGTGTGTATATTTCGACATTGCGTGCTGCTTCCGCATTCATCATTTATGTTGCCATCACTTACGTCCCAAGTCTCGTGTATGCTGTATATATTTAATAGAAAAACACTGCCTGCAGAGTGCTTTAAAGATAGACAATTAAACACTAAATGAAAAGCAAATTTCGTGCTTTAGGAATTTGTAAAGATCTGGTTTTAATTTCTATTTTATTAGTTTTTTCTGTAGTTAATTAATTTTTGAATTTAATTAACATTCATTTTAAAAGATTTTTAATGCCAATAACCAAAAAAGACATAAAAATTGTCAAAATATTAATTTGAATTCCAGCGGTGAGAAAACAACCATACATACCAGGTATACCCTACTGTGCGTAGACTTCAGTAAACATTACCAAACATCTTATTCCGGAGTACAGCACCGTTAAAACATAAAGGTTGTATCCAGAAAACAATGACGCGTCAGCGCTGTAAATTTAAAAATGCGCACCGATATTCATGCCGAGAAACGGATCGAACCGATATATTCATTGCTGGAATTTTGATTGTCGGTCTGTAATATTCTTGATCTACGTGCATTTTCCTGGGTTACTATTAGTATTAACCTTTCCTACTAGTATTAGTAATAGCTATTTAGTTAGTACGTCTAGAATCTTTCAAGTATGGACCGAGATTCTACGTGATGTTCTTTACATTTAGTAGTTTGCAAGTATGTACATACGATTAGTATTAGTTTAGGAGCGAGTCAAGTTTAGGTCTTAGAATCTTTACTCTTCCCACAAGCGCAAAACAATCAGTGCTCGCACTCCTATATTAAGTGTTATACCCATTTAATAATAAACTGATGTTACTGCAAACTGGTTGCTTGATTCAAATGTATTGCTATTATATCTTTATTTTCTTATACAATTGTACTACATATAAACTAATCAGTTCTTTGAATACCCTTTACAACGATTGACAAGATAATACATTTCCTCTCTTCATAGCTCTTTAATAATTTCTGATACTTAAATATAATATTTACATCATAAATCTTTAATTAAATTATATGTGAAGCCACTTTATTAGTATTTTGTGTATTCTAGTAACCAGACACACGATACATAATGCACAGAATGCAATGTTGCAAACTCAGCCTATAATACCAAGTTAAACGAGTAAAATAGACATTTGCAAAGTGCAATTGGTATAATATTTATAGCTGAGCTATTATACTAGCTGCAATCACATGTTAATTCCCAATATTGAACATGCTGATACAAACTAACTCTCGAAAGGGTTCATACCAGCACAGATCGCCTAATGTCTCCAGTTCGACCATCTCAGATTTCAATGATTATTTTTCCTCAAGTATTATGGGCCAAGTGAGAAATGTAAAATATCCCTTTTGTATTCCTTTCCGTTCCAGCGATACATGATGTCCAAAAATGTTCGAAAATCATAATATATCTATTCGCGACTGTCCGTTAAAATCGCAGAGTTCCATAAACAATGTATAATGTCCAAATGACGTGAAATTTTGGCATAATTACCTCAAGGGCATACAGTTTCTTCCTGCAATTTTAGAAAAAGAATTGTTGACATGTTTGATTACAGGGTTTCGTAATGACACGAAAAACTAAAAACAAATTTTGTATCGCTTGTTGATGAAACATTTATTAATTTAACGATGTTGGTAATTAATGACAGTAATAAAATTTAACCTGTTACATGAGAGTATAGTACACGTTTAGTGAGAAAAGAATACTTTGTTGCAATATTCTTTCATTATTTAAAAAATACATCTTTAAAATATTTAAAAATATTGTGCATAATACTCCATAGTAGAACAACAATTAGTTTAGTGATGTTGAAAAACAATAAAAGTAAAAAAAAACAATGTTGCTATGACATGAAGTAAGAATAGAGATTCACTGCTAAAAGTTTCAACAAATTGTAGATGTTCTACTATTTAAAAGAGGATGAAACAAATATATCCTATGTAAAATTAAACATGATTTTGTTTTGCCTACTGATGAGTCACTTCATGTCAAATCAGGCAGAAAAAAGTGAAATGTCACCACCCATAATATCCGATTTTGAAAAAAATTAGTATATTGATTCTTGGAAGGGTTCTTAGTGTAAATTCAAACTTAAAGGTTTCTAGGTCACATGTGTACGAAATTACAGCGCTTCAAAATTGGTATGTTTTGTCCTTAAATGTTGTCGTGATCACCACTTTACGGAGACACACCCATTTGAATTTTATTTTTAAGTCGCGCTTAATGAATTGTAAAAGACAGAATAGATGTTTCTTATGTATTATTCACAAGACAATCGAAATTTGATAACAAAAATTATGGTAGAACAATAGTTTTTGAGATATTGCTTTATGATTGCGAAAAAAAGCAGTTTCTGAAATGGTGTTCACCACGCAACATAATACCGTGAATATCTCAAAAGGAACACCATATACAGATATGATGAGACTTGCACTATTGGAAAGAGAAGAACACTTACTATAGAATATACTATAGAATAAAAACAA
Source organism: Lepisma saccharinum (assembly GCA_022664845.1). NCBI lineage: Eukaryota > Metazoa > Arthropoda > Insecta > Zygentoma > Lepismatidae > Lepisma > Lepisma saccharinum. Next base: position 82,423 of record JAGDQP010001353.1, on the reverse strand, counting down.
AGCGTTCTCGGTGGGAACTTTATTTCCAAAGCTTTTTTTTTACATCATTATACAATATGGTGTTGACCTTGCAACAGAATACCATAAATATCTCAGAAAGAACACTAGATGCAGATATGAGACGTGCACCATTGGAAAGAGCTTACAATAGAGCGTCCTATAGAGTGACGTAATAAAAAAGTGGAATCTCAGTGGGTATCTCACTGCAAAGCATTTTAATATCAAGTAGTTATGTTTAAAGTTTCGCTGTTTTGCCGGTTCTAGATGGTAAATGGTCAGTCAGATAAACATGAAACTTTACATGAATGTGGTTAACGACATGTGGAAGAGAAATATTGAATAATCAATTACAATTAAAACCTTTCAATGTGCGTTTACACTTTATGGGCACTTTACAAACACTTTATTAACATATCGTACATTTTACACATTATGTATATTATGTTGTTGTGTGTACCAATTGTCATTCAGGTTATAAAATATACTAAAAATGTCGTCCAGGACCGTTAGGAAGAATAGTGGGGATGCTGTGGTTCAGTGGTTTAGTTCTAAATCTGATTCGTTGCTTCTTTCAATCCTTGCTTGTGTCACGTGTGCATTGTCGTGGCAATACTCCGTGTGCATGAGTTTCAGCGGCATGAGTTCCATCTAGAACCGGCCAAACAGCGAAACTTCAATCATCATTACTTGATATTAAAATGCTTTGCAGTGAGATTCCTACTGAGATTCCACTTTTTTATTACGTCACTCTATAGGACGCTCTATTGTAGGCTCTTTCTAATGGTACACGTCCCATATCTTCATCTGGTGTTCTCTCTGAGAAATTTATGATATTGTCTTGCAAGGTCAACACCATTATAAATAATAATGTAAAAAAAGGCTTTGGAGATAAAGTTCACACCGAGAACTCAATGGTTTTATTACATCATTCTATAAGAAATGTTCTCTTTCCAATAGTGCAAGTCTCATCATATCTGTATATGGTGTTCCTTTTGAGATATTCACGGTGTTATGTTGCGTGGTGAACACCATTTAAGAAACTGCTTTTTTTCACAATCATAAAGAAATATATCAAAAACTATTGTTCTACCACAATTTTGTTATCAAATTTCGATTATCTTATGAATTTTTCATAAGAAACATCTATATATCCTGTCTTTTACAATTCATTAAGCACGACTTAAAAATAAAATTCAAATGTGTGTGTCTCCGTAAAGTGGTGGTCGCGATAACATTTAAAGACAAAATATGCCAATTTTAAAGCCCTGTAATTTCGGACACACGTGGCCTAGAAACTTTTAAGTTTGAATTTACACCAAGAATCAATATACTAAATTTAATCAAAATCGGAAATTATGGGTGGTGACATTTCACCTTGTTTCGGCCTTATTTGGTATGGAGTGACCCATCAGTAAACAAAACAAAATCATGTTTAATTTTACATAGGATATATTTGTTTCATATATTATTTATTATTTACCTTCTACAGATAAATTCTGTCTTTACTTAATGAAGGTTTACATTGCTACAGTTATAGTATACAATATATAAAGAAAAAATGCAAAAGACAAAAAAGAGCAAAACAAAAAATACAAACTTAAATCACTAATCTAATACACCTATATACTTAAAATAATTCATACAAAAGAGGAAGATAAGAAATGTTTCAACATTTATACATTAGATAAATCATCAATAAATTCCATAAATACTACATCGTCCGTGTATCAAACAATACACACATACATACATCACATTAGTCACACATAAACGCATACATACACATATATCGCATACATACATATACATTCACACATACATACGTACATAGATACACATACACATACCCATTACATATACATAACTTTACTCATTTGCAAATAGCTAAATATTTGGAACAAATCACTCAGTATATAGAAATGTTTTTGAAAGTTGCATATTGAAAATTAAAATAGAATATTAAAAATCAAATCTGTAAAATGATCTTAAAATATATTCGAAAACTTTGAAAGCTAGTGCAAAATCTATACTAGAACAGTTGCACAAATTATTGTACTCGGAGCACATTCTAAGTAACAGTGAATTTTTATATTGTTCTGTGTTTGGCTTTCTATATGAAAAAGATACTTTGTCCGTGTATTTGCTCTTTTGATATTAAAACAAATCACACTCAAAAAATGACTGTTATCAAACTTTCCATTAACTCTTTTATATAAAAATATTTGCTCACTTATTTTACGTCTGTTATAAAGGCTAGTTTAATTGAACTCGGATACTAAGTTATTATATGAGATTCCATTTTCAATTGCAGATTGATTATACTTTTTATAATATAAGAAACATGAAAAGCGTTTCTGAATCGACTCCACTTTTTTCACATGACATTTATGAGAGGTTGACCAAATGACTGAACCATATTCTACTTTACTTCTCACTATTCTATTAAAAACGATTCTAAGCGAATCGACATTATTTAAATAAATTGCATTTCTGCGTAGGAAACCCAAATTCCTGAAGGCACTATTTATTATATATTGGATATGGTCGTTGAAAGTTAAGCGTTCATCAATAGTAACACCTAAATCTTTAATTTATTCTACTTGGTTAATAAATGTATTTCCAATTCTACAATCTGCTAGAAAGTTGTGTTTTGTTTTGGAGAAAACCATACAACAGCAGTTTTGCCTGTTCAACTTAAGACAATTTTTTTCAGACCAATTACATAAGGCATCAATATCTCTCTGAAGGTGTTGACAATCATCAACGGTTTGGATTTCAGCATATATCTTTATGTCATCTGCATACATTAAACAATTTGCAAATTTAATTATATTTGGAAGATCATTAACATACAACAGTAACAATAATGGACCTAAATTAGATTCCTGAGGTACTCCTGAGTTAGTTACATATTCAAATGATTTAAATTATCTGTACATGACGAACTGCTTACGATGAGTAAGATATGATTTAAAAAGAGGTAGAAATGGAGATGATAGACCAAATTTAGATAACTTTGTCAACAATAGAGCATGATTAACCTTGTCGAAAGCCTTGGAAAAATCAAAATATATTGAGTGTACTATTGATATATTATTTAATGCAGAATATATGTATTGTCCATAATTTTCTAAGTTAGTTATTGTGGACCTAGATGGAAAAATTCCATATTGATTTTCAGTAATGTAACTTTTAACATGAGTCAGTATACGATTGTATAAAATTTGTTCAAATACCCTAGCAGGTGAACATAGAATTGCCACTGGTCTATAATTTTCAGTGTTTCCGTTATCACCACCTTTGAGTACTGGAGAGACTCGTGTTTTCTTCCATATATCAGGAAAAGTTTTCGTTTTTATTATTATAAATAGTACACATTTATTCTATGAGAACTTGAGAACAGGCCTTCAGTATATATGGAGATATCTCGTTAGGTTGACTAGATTTTTTCGGTTTCAATTTTATAATCGCATCTCTACATTATTTAAACGATACTTCATTTAAAGACAACGTATTCACATTCTCAATGTCAGGATCTCCAAATATCGCGACTATTTGACGAGAGCTTTCATAGACAAATTAAAAATATCCTGCAAATCCGTTAGCAATATCGGAGCCCGTATCTAATACTTTTTTTTATTGTGTTTCGTAATGTTGTTACTATTTTTTATTCTATCTCTCTTATTTTGTACTAAATTCCATAAAGATTGAGTATCATATTTAATGTTTTCCTCAATTTCTTTGATACAATTATTATAAGCTTGTCTTATTATACTCTTTAATTTCTTTCGAATCTCACAAAACATTAACTTATTGTACTCTTCATCCTTTTCCTATAAGAATATTTAAGTTCTATTGTCCTTATTATTTCATTAGTAAACCAACAAGGGTATTTTTTTCTTATATGCGATTTCACTTGAGGAACATTTTCTTTGAATACGAAATCTACAATCTGATAGAAATAGTCAGTTGCACATTCCACATGATTAAAAGCACCCAATGCACTGTAATCTGCGTCACGAAACATCGTATATAACTTTAAAAATTCACCTCTTTTAAAGTTATATTTCAAAACATGGTCGTTTCTAACATAGCTGAGCTGGTTCTTCACTTTCAGATTTAGATTTAATACAGTTTGGTGAATGTCTGTCTTAACAAGAGGATAATCGTCTTTAAGAATTTAAATGTTATTCTTTACGTTTGTCAAAATCAAGTCGAGAGTTTTATTATTTTCATTCCTGATATCAGTTATTGATTGTAAATTATAATGGTGTAAGAAATTACAGAAAGTTCTATAACATGGTCCACCAATATTAAGATTGTAGGAAGAATCACTAATTAAAGGTAAATTAAAATCTCCGGCAATTATTATATTTCTGGTGTTGAAATCCTCTATAGTTTCAAATAAATTATAAAATGATAAATATTTGTCCAGTTTAGACGAAGGAGTAAAACAGACAGAAACCAGATAGTACACTGTATTTCGAACAAGTATTTTAATGCATAGAGCCTCATTATTACCAGGTAGATTAACTAACCCTGAAACAAAATATTGTTTAATATCAATCAATATTACCTATGCTACCCAACCTATCTCTACGATACACATTATAACTGTTATCAAACAACTCATGATTATATATTCCATCATGTAATAGCTTTTCAATAGTAAAACATCCACAATTTGTTGAAACTTTTAGCAGTGAATCTCTATCCTTACTTCATGTCATAGCAACATTGCTTTTTTTACATTTATTATTTAATAATATCACTAAACTAACTTTTATACTATGGAGTATTATGCACAACATTTTCAAATATTTTAAAAAAGCATTTTTTAAATAATGAAGGAATATTAGAACAAAGTTGAAACTTTTCTCTCATGAAATAGGTTAAATTTTATTACTGTCATTAATTGCCAACATCGTTAAATTAATAAATGTTTCATCAACAAGCGATACAATATTTTTTTTAGTTTTTCGTGTCTTTGACAAACCCTGCAATCAAACCTGTCAACATAATTCTCCTTCTAAACTTGCAGGAAGAAGCTGTATGTCCTTGAGGTAATCCTGCCAAAATTTCACGTCACTTGGACATTATACATTTGTTTATGGAACTCTGCGATTTTAACGGACAGTCGCGAATAGGATATATCATGATTTTCGACCTTTCTTTGACATCATGTATCGCTGGAATAGAAAGGAATACAAAAGGGATATATTACATTACTTCCTCACTTGACCCATAGTAATTCAAATCTGGGATGGTCGTCCTGGAAGATTCTTGAAACTTATGCGTTTTGAGCTGGAATGACCCGAAAAGTAAATTTTATTTTATGTTTTACTTTTTGGTGTTATATTCATTTCATTTACCATTGTAAAGAATCGATTGTGGCGGGTCCCAAGTTGGATATCATTTATCTCGAAAACGAAATAGAATTAAACCCGTGTTCGTCCAGAACTCATCTTCATGCTGATATTTATTCAGTTTTCTGTTTCTAATAATCCATTCTTGTGGCAATGTGGTATCCATACTTTCTGAACCGAATGTTATTAAGTAGTCTGTCGCCCGTGAAATTTCATTTTTCAGTTATTCTCTGTCAAACATCTTGGAAGACCGATGGATGCAGCTTGAAGAGACTACTTAACATCCTGTGATGGAACATTCAACTATATTAATGCCCTTTCAAGTGGTCTAATAGTGCACACCAGTCATATTCAATGTTTCTGAAATTTAAAACTGATGTCAAAACTCTTAAATAGCGTACAAAATTCTAGGGCTATCTAACTCGCTTGAGGAGTTAAAGAGTTCTGGTTGAAATCTTTTGTGTCGACCACTTACAAGGAAATACGAGATGAACTTCCTAAAATTTATGTCTCTTTACATTTTTTCTCAAATCTGATAGGTTGGTTGTAATATGACAACCCCCACAAATTTTGATGTCGGAAAATATAAAAATTGCCTTGTATCTTTTTAATTATTGCTTATATCAAAAGGTTATTGACCTTAATTTTTAGCTTGAGATTAGAACTTTTATTCCACGCAAGCAGATCTTGCGCGGTTCTCAAGATAATATGCACTAAGTAGTTTCAAGTGGCGACCATATTGATGAAGTCACCACACGCAACCACATGGCTGAAAAGAGTGACACCATGGTAATTGTTCATTAGAAACTTAAGAATAATATAACGGCATGCTTTGATCATCAAGTTGCGCACAAAAACGGCATTTATCTTACAACTGCTCCCCTACTTATGCTTCAGAGGGCGTTCACTAGACAAACACGCGTCCAATGCAGTGTGACTAGTCTGACCACACGACACGCTGCCAGTCCTCCAACATCCAGTTTGTTTTGGCATTGCACCATGCACGTCGCCTTTGAGCATTCTTGTTTGTTAATAGGAGCTTGGGAATAGCAGCATGCCCATGGATACACCTTTTATGCATTTCCCTCCTCGCTGTTTTGAATGACACTGGGGTGTTTAACTGCAGATTAAGTTATGTAGTCCCTTTCTCGGCCTTTGTTTTCTTCTTCAACGTCACAAACAACTTTAAGGCCCGGTGGTCCTTATCCTGGAGCTTCGTCTTTCGTGCTTCGCCGGCTCTGTTGTACCATGCGCAGTGTATGCGGTCATGACTTTCGAGACCGTACCTTGTGTTACAGAGAATAAGGTCGCTGTTTTGCTCACAGATGCTCCAGCTAGACGAGCAACCACAATTAGACTTCTTTGAAACTCCCTTAAGTCGGACGTACTGGTCACTCACCACACCTACACAACGTCCAACGTCCATTAAACAAACAAGAGATGATTAATGTATGCACTGCTGAGAGTTACCAAGCACAGTTACTATATGTCCCACATTTGACAGGTGTTCCCAGTAATTTGATCAATACTTGTATGTAAATCATATGACCGAGGAAACCTACTTAAATTTAGCTCCACTAAAAATTGTTCTGAATATTTTTTCTCAAAGTCATGTAAAGCATCTTCTGCTAACTTAAATATTATTTACAGTTTCGAAATCACCGGTTTTGTTATGATTTGATATGTTGTCAAATGTGTTTTCAATTTTGAAAATTTTATTTTTATATTTCAGTATAGTATTATATCATGTACTTCTACCGTTAATTCTGAGGTATATTTCGTCTTGCATTATTTGCGTCTATGATTTCATACAAAAATAGGTGAAATTTGTATATTATGAGATTAAATCCACTCTTCCACAGCTTCTCCTCCTCGTCATCATCATATTAAGCCATTATCTATCCACTGTTGGATAAAGGTCTCCCCCTTTATATTACACATATGTCTGCTGCTTTCCTCATCCATCCTGATAAACGCTTGATTTCATCTACCCATCTTACATTTGGACGTCGATGTTCTCGAGATTTAAGTACTGCTGACAAGAAAACAGAATCGAAAGCTTTCTCAAAATCTATGAAACCCAGACATAGTGATAGTTCATATTCATTAGTCCTTTCCATAACTTCATTCAGTGCTTGTATGTGGTCCATTGTGCCAAATCCACTACAATATCCGTCTTGTTCTCTTCCCTGGTTACAATCTAAGTCTCGTTCAATACGATACAAAATTATTTTGGTGAACATTTTGTAAAGAACTGACAGAAAAATAATTGATCTGTAGTTTTCGACGCGTTTTTTGTCCCCTTTCTCGTACAAAAATGATAACAGCATTATTCGAACTTGACATTGAATAATATTCATATTGACAGTATTTCTCACTTCTTCAGGCACATTGAGGAAAATGTAGCAATTTCCTCTTTCATCGTTTCACCTCCTTATTTTAACATCTCTGCTGCGAGTCTATCTCCTCCTGGTGATTCTCCGTTCTTCATCCCTCCAAGTACTTTATCCACTTCTTTCATTACGAATGAAACTTCTACATCATTTTCTTCTGAATCTTAATTTCTTAATTCTTCTTCGGAGTAGTACAATTCTCTGTAGAAATATTTAAATATGTTTATAATTTCTTCCTTATTTCATGTTACGGTCCCATCAGGACTCTTAATTTCTATTATTTGCATTTTTTCCTATCATGGGCTGCTGTTTGGTTTTCTTCATGCTCCTGCTTTACTCGGATGTATTTCTAACAAAGTTTCCGTTGTATCTTCGTACATCCTCTTTTATTTAATTCTATGTTCTCAATCCTCTTTACGTAATTTTCCTTTTCTTTCATTTCCCTTCTTTTCTTCATCAAGAGTTTAGTTTCTTCTGAGAGTTTGGTCTCTTTTTTATTTTTGATGAGGGCTATTCTCTTGACTGCCTATCTTATTATCTCAGTCAGTATTTTATTCCTGTTAGTAATGGCTTCTTTATCTTCTAACTCTTTCAAGGCGCTGAATGTGTTTATCAGTTCTATCTGGAATGTTTGTATATGTTTTCCTAGGTTTTCCAGATCTAAAAGTGGCGTTTTTCCTCTGATAAGCTTCTTTCTCTCAAGTCTAGTAGTTAGTTTCAGCTTATATCTAACTACCCTATGATCACTCCGAATTTTAAAACTGTTCAGAACAAACACAACTTGCAGAATTTCCCTCTTATTCGTTCAAACGTAGTCTATTTCGTTTTTAGTCCCATTTTGGCCTTTTCATGTCCACTTCCTCTGGAGCGGCTTCTTGGAAAATTGTATTCGAAATGAACATTGGTTGGTTTCTGAGAATTCCATTAATTTCTCTATATTCTGTTTATTTTGCCAAATCCAAAGTTTCCCATTTTCGTGTTACTGTTCGCTTATTTCCTACTTTCGCATTGAAGTCTCTATTACAATTTTTTAAATGCGATTTGCTTCTACCCAAAATCTTCTGTATCTCCTCGTATAGGTCTTCCTTCGACTTCCTCCTCCGGATGTGACGTTGTTGGAGCGTGTACTTGTATAACATCAATACTGTATCTCTTGTTTATCTTTATTATTACTCGTGCGATTCTATCTGAAATTCCTTCAATTTCTGTGATCCACGTCTTCAGGTTTTTATTATTTAGAGGGTCAACCTGTCGGTTTTTCATTTTCTGTTCCTTTAAAGTAGAACGTGTGCTCTGACGGTAATTCCAATGTTCTTCATTCTTCCTCCATACTCCCTCTTAATCCTCGCAAGTTCGTTCTCCAATTCATCTAATTTGTCCTCTCCTGCAAGTAATCGATAGTTCAGAGACGTCACATATACGTCCATTCGAGTTGCAGTGTCGGTGTCCTGGAAGTCTACACTCCAAACCCGAGTATTTTTACCATATGACTTCCTGCAGGACTGACCGCTTCCGTTGCCAGCTGCATTCCGTTCTCCTGGCAATGAGGTCCCCCGAGGCTGTTTCCTTACTTGTATCATCATGTGATAAGGATTAGCTTACCACTTCGTCTGCTAATGCGGGTTGGTGGGAAGCCCATCCATGTTCGTTCGCCAAGTACTGTTGCTTGGGTACTAACAGGCCCCACGAGGTGAACATATGGATTGTACATTATGCGTCTACCCTGATCGGTTCCCTTAAACATTTGGCAAGAGGAATTAATAATCTCCTCTCAGTTAGGGGCAGAAGCCCTCTGGGGCGACAGTCCCGTTTTGCCGGTCCTGTACCGGTTCCCACATCTTCTAACTCCTCATATATACGGTTTATTTTTGTTTATCACATTTCATGTAATTTTACTTGCTTGCATTGGCTATACTTTAAATCTTCTTAGTTGCATATATTTTATGTTGTTCTAATAATAGCTATCGTTATTGATTCAAAATATTAATATGCAGCATATGACATTGACATTAGCATATTGATTATCTGATATTAGGATTCACATATATTATTATATTATCAATATATTGTCGGTAAGTAAGCATATTGAAACATCTTTCTGTCAAAGACTAGTGTTCAACGTATTTTCTCTTCAGGTCAATCATTTCCTCTTGCACTTTGTCTCTTCGAGCAATACTATTATTTTAGCGAAGCTTGTTAGTTTTACTGATTTAATAATTTCTTGTATCACTGAATATACTTATTTTCCATTTTGGCTATATTAATCTGTTTGAAAGCCTATAAATTGAAGGTGTATATCTATTTGCAACGTGTATCATTTCCAGAATCTACCTTAGTCGAAACGGAAATCTGACATATACTTGACTTGATACTTCTAAAAGCGAATTAATATTTTCTAAGATTTTATATGTAATTTTAATATCTGAAGTATTACAGAATATACTGCACAGAATCCTGCGCAGTACGTAAAGTTGTTTATCGACTGTTTTAACATTCCAAAATGTTTACTTAGTTGCGTTGAGCGTACTAACCTTCACTCCAATGTCTCTTTTAAGACATTTTGTTTCTTAACAAGAAAATTAAAATAGAAATGGAATACTAAGAACAATCTATATCAATATTGTACTTCATCTGAAAGTTTAAGAGGAGGCAAACATATACTAGATTTAAGCAAAATTAAAGGTTCAGTCTTTAACCATATTTTGTAAGAAATATACTAGTCCAATCATTAGAACATATTTAGATCCATACAATCCCAAACCTTTCTGAGTGTGGTATATCTGTTCTAGTGAATCGAATCGAATTCTTAAAGAAACAAAGTTGAGAGTTTAGTGTATGAACTGTCAACCTATTTTGTAGTCCAGTAGATTGTTTTGAAAGTTTAAAGTTGTATCTACCTTGGTTATTGTATCTGCTTGGTTTATTTCTGTTCTATTCATATTCAGACTTGGACAACGATTTCCTTACTCCTTGTTGTGTTTTCTTTTGTTACAAATACATTGTCATCAGTAACTTTGTTAGCAATGCATCTCTGGTTGACCTTTCAGTCCCACGGCTTCTGTCGTGCTATTTGTTGTCTTGCGGAAACTGGTTAATGTCTTGAATTTTAACAACCAAGTGGTGCCAGCCCTCACCATTTCTGGCTAGCTACACTTTTGCTGGTAGGAAAGCGTTGTATATTCGAATTGGCCTTTCGTGCAAACATTTTTCATAAAGTGGAAGTGCGTGAAGAAAACCTTTAGGAACTCATTCTCTTCGAATAAATGTGAACTGTGTATTCAATCGTCCAAGAGTACACGTAAATATAATTACTATGCAGTAACAAAAAACTATTTAAATGTGAAGTTTACAAATATTTGTTTCAGCAAGGCTAATAATTGTTACAATGTATTACATTAGTAATGGAAAGTGTAAAAGGGAGAATTATGTTGCTACTTTTTACAACATTAGAAAACATCCAGGCTCAGTTTGGGAATCAAACCCGTGACCATATGGATGTTGGACGATAGTAAAGCAACTGAGTTGACTCTACACAGACACTATTGTGATACATTTGAAAGCTAATCAAGCTTTCCCTGTTGCTTACCCTGTCCTTTTCAACCTCTATAGCACTGGGCGAATGAAAATTCAGTGTTCACAACTTAATTAGAAATACTATAAGTATTAAGACATTTGTTTCTAAAATAAACAAATCCGCTTTGGTACTAGAAAATGATTTGACGATGTTATAGTTGCTTAGAGAGGAGATAGAGATGATTAAGCCAACTTGAAATAGACGTAAAGAAATGTGAACAGCAAGTTCATTTTTTTAAATGGTATTAAAGTTCCCCTAACAGGAGTATAAGTATTAGAGGATCGAAGCATTCATAGAAAACTTGGGAGACATGAAGAACCTCGCGCACGATACTCTTATTGACTGAGATAAAGACTTTGTCTCGCCATTTTTACGACAATCAGTGCTTCGACGCTACAATACTCTTCCTGACCCGTAGCATATTTTGTTTTTAATTTAATTACATGGACAGTAGAGGAAAGTAACCAAATTTCGTCCAAACATATCTTTCAGCTAGTATGGGTTGACAACTACTACAGTCGATCGTCACGTTTGAAGTAAAGCACGAATACCTGTACGGTATTGAAGGGTGTGGAGTTCGTTGTGTGTGTGTCTTGTGAGCCTGTGTCTTTTTGCTTCGTGGAAATTTTACGGTAGTTCCCACAATAGATGAAAACTTTAACAAACTGTAACTTTTATAGTGGTAACGATAAACATGCAGTAATAATTTAGCTATAATATACACTACTATTTTGGAAGGAAAGAGAATTGCTCTGCATGGAGAGAATAATATTTTACAGTGTTAAGAGAGTCTTAATTTCGCCCACGTGATGGTTTCAAATTTCGCATATAGGCAAAATTTAGACACCAATTTAACATAATGCATTGTAAACCAAGAACATTAATTAGTTTAGAGAAGAAGGGAACAAACTGTGACTTAAGGAAAACTGCGCAATATATTGACAATGATGATTATTATAATTATATTGTCACATGGCGAAAGGAATTTGAAGAGAGACAGTTAAGCAACTTTGTAGAAGCAAAGCTAAAAGACTGTTTATCAGGCAATGAATGACAGCAAAGGAAATAACCACTGTCGTTATAGGGTAAACCTGGGTAAATTTGTGATTTTGCTTACTTTTTCCATATTTTTGTCATTAAAACACTTATTGGAATACTTTTGAATAAGTTATTGAAAGGTACCAAGATTGGCACTTTGATCACATCCTAGAAGACATTAGTAAATATATATATATATTATATATATATATATATATATATAATATATATAAAGCATAAAGCATATATGTTGTTACTTTGAAAAATTGGTTATTCTGTGATTGCATTGGTAATTTCATCACCACGTAGATAATCATCACTACGATGAATTAATCAAAATAATGTAGCCAAATTGATTTGATTTGACGTAGTATTAATTGATTTTCTTGCCTCTGGCTACTAAATGATATCCAAAAAATGTACAGTGTAAAAACTATATATTTAAAAAATATGTATTCATATACATGTGAGAATTCCAGGCGTAATACAGTGCTAATTTGCAAGTAAACTCAGAACTGATCTCAAGCTGACACTTAGTCTAGGGCAGGGGTTAGATCAGGCAACTATAAGGTAGGGGGAAAGAAATAGGATAGAGTCGCCCATGGCCTATTTAGAAGGTACTATCCTGGTGTGGCTAAGGGAAATCCTCGAAGAAAACTCAAGGAAGATGGTCGGTCGGAACCTCCAGAATGCGAAACCAACTCTAGCAACTGAGCTATAAAAGCTCGGAAGTTCTTGATACGCTATAGTACAAGAGATATCTAAGTTATTTCATGATTCTTTGCTTAATTTGAAATATGTCTTAGGCATAGTGCATTAGGAGTGACAGGAAACTGTATATTTGTCATAAAACTACGTCATTAATCTACGTACTACATGCACTTGCTTGTTACCGTATTCAGAATAAATTTTTAAATATAGACATGTGATGATCTGCTCATCATCGTCTTTTAAATAAAACAACAAGGAACGGCAATCAAGTTGGTAAGCTCAGATATCCCACATTATTAACCAATATCCATAGCAAACGTCTTAAAATGTTTACCAGGATCACACTCATACTTAACAATACATAACTTCTACACATCTCTGATATTTGTCTATATTTGGCTAGTTTCTTTATTACACTGCTTTACGTCCTTCGCAGCTTCGCGTTTATATAGATACTGCCCAAGGAACAACTTCCTGCTAACATATGTCACAATCTAAAGTAAAGTAATCTTGGGAGGTGAAACAGTACACTTTCTGTCATCTCTCGGCAGAAATTAAAAGCAATTCAACTATTGGTTACTGTAAGAGAGATTTTAATACAATTATCACAAACTTAACAAAGTCATGAATTTGCCAAGTTTTACCCTACATCATTAAGTACCAAATCCATCAGTGATTAAGAAACAGAGTGTCCCATTAGTGAAGGACTTTACTCGCAAGGCAACAAGTGTGAATAGTGTGAATTACATGTAGAAAATGTCACATTTAGTTCTGTGAAAACTGTGTTGGTAAATAAGTAATAGGTCCAATTTTTACTAGTAACATTTTGCTGCAATAACCAGTGAGTGGTTTTAAGATAAAATCAAAATTTTCTCCATATTTATTACATAAAAACAGTACCAATAACATTATTTTCTGTATCGTATAAGACGAGACGAAAGATTGAGTGTCAAAATACATTATATATATATGTATAATGTTGACTTCTATAATGGAAAATTGACCATCACATTCATTGCAGATCGTGATCATCAAATACATCTTCCAAATCATTGAAAAAGTCTGCATGAACTGCTTTCTCATGTTTGCCACCAAATACATTAACAGACCAGCAGAACCTCCTGCCTCTTCCATCTTCATGTACGGTCCAGCTCTTTCAGGAAACATTCATGTGCTACAACGGAATTCTTCATGTAAACATTTATCTACGTACCGTATAATAATGGAAAGTAGCAAACGTTCCGTTCCGACAAATAAATCAAAATTACAGTAGGAATATCTCATCGAGATCTTTACCTTTAGGTATGGGTCCCTGTATTGAAGCAACATTACCTATTTGAACTTCCATGCTTATTCTTTGAATTTGGAAGGTGCTTGCTCTATCATCATCAGATAATTGTGTGATAAGCTTACATATTTCCTTTATAAAGTTGAGGCCTTCTTTCCCCCACGAACCACTGGATTCGATAGCAATGGCTACAAAATGGTACTTCTCTGTAAGATTACTGTATTTTCTCCTTTTTTCGTTTGTTTTCGACTGGCGATGTTTCCCGCACGGATTGAGGAAAAAGGGAGGTTGGAAGGAGCGAACGTATCTGAGCATGTGAAATCCAAAATTAACGCTTTGCCTCTCTTCCGAGGTAACAGAGTCATCCCATCTTGTCTTTTACCATCTGTTATGCTACATCTAATAGGTTCTCTTATTGTGGCTGAGATTAGTGCTCTCATTATAATGTCATTAACATTTGAGTGACGAGGGTGTCTACCTGCGATTTTTGAACAAGAAAGGCCATGTAACCCTTTTTTATTTACTTCACTCTTACAAGCCTGGAATTTGTGACTTTCACATATATCTGCAACCAGTCGAATCGCAACTGCTATTCGGAAACATTCGTTACTTAAGTGAAGGACAAGAGGGGCCAAAGGTAGAGCTTTGAGACAAGCACCTGCTTCGAAAGAAGGAGCGGCGATTAGTCTGGCTTTGTCTTCCAAGTTATCAGCAGACTGAAGTACAAAGAATTATGCGATTTGATAATGGGTTAATCCCATATGAATTGCTTTCATCTAGTATCGATGTCGGGTAAACTTGAACCAACTAATAAAGACCAAGTTGTAGAACAAACCTCTATCTCAGAATCTCCATGAGAAGTAATATCATTTGGGAGAAGTGATTCTATTAGGCTTCGGGAACCATAGAATGACGCCAAAAAGGCGGAAATATCAAAATGTAAGGCTTGTCGGATGCCTAATCCTCCAAATTTGATTGGGAGAGGTCTTAAGCCATGTTATCAGAATGGGAACAATTGAGGATAGATTCTAATCCAGATTTAATGGTGTTATCATATCGTTTGAGAAGATCTTCTTCCCTCCCGAAGGCAAATAGCGCAGAAAATATAATATTCTTGGTATTGTAAATGAGGTTCTTAGCAAATAAAACACTGAGTGCGCAGAGATTGATGAAAGACGTGAAAAATACATCTCAAGTTTAGCTATTTTCCCAATTCGTAAATTTCTCCTTGCTTCAATAGACAGGGCAGCTCCTAGAAGAAGAGCTTTAGATGGAGACATGAATTGAATGCCTTGAGCCACTTCATTAAACGTTGTGAGAAGTACGTGTGTTTGCTCAATTGTTGTCTCCAGGAAGGTAATCTCACATTTGGAGAAATTACGGTGTATACCAATCGTAACTGCCTTCATATTTATCTCTGTTAATGTATTTAATTAATGTATTTAATATAGTATCTGGATCTCCAGCTATGGTTCCATGGTCTAAGTACCAAATATTTAAGTCAGTATTGATATTATTGATTATAGGTTGAAGAGTCATTGCAAGTAATGCAAGACCTGAAGGAGTTCCCTGTTGTACTCCTCTCTGAGATAAAATAATGGCTTTACCATAAATAGCTGGCATGGGCATAACTTTGCAACACGTAAGGATAGATGGATGGAAAATTATCCTTGACGACTGTGAGCATTGCATTTCTATCTATTTCATTGAAAGCATTTTTGAAGTAAATCCTCATATTTAGTGTTTAAAATTTACAATAAATCAGTCTTCCTATTTACACTTAGTTTTTATTTACTTTAAAAAATAGTATTTATTCTTTTATACCTAACTACACGGTATCTCACTTTAAGTTGTAAACAGATATTTCATATTTTTTTGTTTCAATCATTGTAACCTTTTATGTGACGGTGGATAGGGGAGGAAATTGGGAACCATTTTTGAAAGAGCAATTTTTGTGTTGTTCTGGCAAATGATTTTTTTTTAGGTTGTACAGACGAAATTACTCTAGCGTCACAGTATATGCTTACTGCAATCTTCACATACTTGTCAAGAATATGATTATAAAATGAGGATCACAAAATAGTGGGCAAAATTTGCGTGTTTTTCTTTAATACCAATCCTATTAAAGTTCGCACAGTCAGTTCTGATACTTTTCTGTAGTACCTACTAACACCTAGATTTCAGCGCAAAACTCACAAAGGTTTAGCATAAACTTATTAACGTTCTACTTAATAAATGTAATTGTGTAACTTTCGTGATTGAAGAATGCATCTTGTAGGGGATTTCTATGTTGTTCATCTCGTAATGTCAGTTACTTGACAAAGAAATGGTTACGTGGGGTATCCCTTCTATGCTGAACTCCCCCATCCGTTTGCAAAGGTAACACGTCTTGTGTAGTTGTATTTTAGACACATTACATCATTTATGACAATACAGCTTCACAATGGGATGACAAAGCAAAATCTTCTTATGGTTTTGCCAAAGGAAGTTACTCTTATGATAATTATGTTGCTTCCGATTCATGATGATGAAATTTCATGTATTCCTACTGTTAGGGATAACAATGGAATATGAATGATGTATAATTATAATGCGATGTATTCTTGACTACTACTTCGGTTCTGAATATGTCACATGTATTATATTCCTTGGCATACTAACAAATTGGTAGGAATATTAATATTGGCCTTTGAATACTAATTAAAGATGTATATACGATAAACTCTTACTTATACTAACACCTACAAGTATAAAAATTGGCTTATTGACTTACCTTGCATTCTATAATTACAAGTTACAGGAACTTGAGTTCGTTGCCAAGTGACGCAATCTAGTTATGGTGCAGGCAACATAAAGTTGTCGGAAATAACAACCGACCACTTATATTGCCTGCAAGGAAGTGGTAACGCAAGTTAGTTTGTGCATTCTCATTTAGGCTCCGATTTATAAAGAAATAATGCAGTTTGGATTTCGTATAAATAATTGGTCTTGTCCTTACTTTCTCCAAATTTCTAAGAGATTTCGTTGAAAGAAGATAAATCAGATAAACCAGGCTGCTGACTGCAGGGCTAGTTTCAGTAATTTTGCTGACAAAATTGAGAATGCTTTATGATGTTAATAATATTTCATCAAAGATTCATCAGAACGTTTTATTTTTTATTTTTTTAGCTTGCTGTAACAACATACTGCAGAGAAATGTATTACTGAACACGCCTAAAATACGAAACAAAATGTGACTGAATTATCATCTAAAACTCTAAATAATAATATTGAAATGAATCTGAACAATATTTTACAAATGTCTAAGTATTCTTAATTTGAGTATTGTGTATGAAAACCAAAATCTTTTAAATTTCTTTTGCTAAAATGTATATGGAGAGACTTGCTTTGTTTATTTGACATTGTCCAGAAAAGTTTCAGACATGTTCAACAGTGTAGAAGTTATACGTGCTCAATTAGGACAAACATTTTCAACTGGAACAAGTCTTCTTTTTCGCCGTCTTTTCCCAAATACGTTGGGTCGGCGTTTCTGATGAGTCTTCTCCACAAAGCCCTGTCCTGAACTTCTTTCCCTGGCAGATCTTTCTCCCCGAGATCCTTCTTAACCCTACCCATTCATTCCCCAATTGGCTTTCCTCTACCTCTCTTGCCCTCCACTTACATTGCCATCACTCTTCTGACCACATAGTCATTTGTTGTTATCATTACATATCCATACCACTACAGTCTTCTTTCTTGTTTCTTTTTAGATATCTCTGCAACTTTGGTTGTACCTCTTACTCTCATATTTCTCACTCTGTCTTTGCTTGTTATCCCACACATCCATCGTAGCATTCTCATTTCGGTGACATCTAATCTATTTTCTTGTGCTTTCTTTATTGACCATGTTTCTGCTCCGTACATCATTGCTGGTTTAACCACTGGAACAAGTAACACCTCAATATCAATTCTGATCAGTAAAGTAGTTTACTTCGAACTTAAGAAGTACGGAATATATCAGTTTTGATTTCTGAATGAATGCAAAAAGTAAATCCTGAAGGAAATCTATAGAATTACTTTGATTCCCTTTGTGTGTATGAATGGGAGAAATAGAGTTTTAAATTATTTGACAGAAAATTTATGAGTAACAGACATATATTGAAAACTTCCAATAATACTTCTGTACAACTTCAGTTTATACAATTCATCACCTTTGACGAGTTTATTATTTCATAAGCATATACGCATGGCCTGTTCCATAGCTAAACTAGTGCTTAAATCGTGACCTAAGGGATTGTTTAAAGTTTGATCCTTCTGCGTAATTTGCTTATACATATTTGAAATTACTTTTACAAAATGCTTTGGGCTAATTGCAAAGTTCATTCATAGAGAATGAAGAAGAGATTCCAGCTTGTCAAACTTGTATAATTCCCTGCGGTGATTAATTGATAGAGAGACAAAAATTACCATCCTATTTAATTATTCACTTCTCAAAGTTCTAATTTACTCTGTACATAATATCGTCCTATAAAATACTTGTTCTGTTTCTCGCTAGTGCTTAACATTACGCTTTTAATTAGATTAATTTATCTTTCGTAAAAAGAAACATACATCTCTTTATCTAGTTCCGCCCAGATATTAGTGATTCATGTTCAATTTTGTGTGTAATATAATAATAAATTTTCAGCCCAGTTAATACCTTTATCATAATCGTACTAAAAAGATATATTAATATTAATAACAATGAAACGTTTCACCAAAGATTTACAACTTTGCTTCTATACCCTGCGTGAGTGAGGAAAGCTTTATTATAAAAACTTAAAGTAACCTCAAAGCTGTTGACGATTCTTTTCATTTTGATCACGTCCTGGTTCTACCATCGTGCTTTACATACAATCATATTTTTAATAGTGACTAGTACAGGCTTTCGTTTAATTGTTAGCAAAGAAGACTATGCAGTGAAATGTGCTTAGTAGAAGGATATCACAAAAATGAAACTTATATTGGTAAGTCACCCAGTATAATGGAAGCTCGTAGCGTCAAAAGATTCAAAACGAGAGGGTAAATCCTCGGTGATTTCAAATATAAAGTCAACTTCTCGATTCTGTATAAGCATTCACTGATGCCTGTTTCACGTACAGACAAACAAATGGCACAGAATGAAGAGTTTAGTTCCGCTTTTTCCGGACGGATATTTCTTATCTCGTCTTGTTTTGTTTATAAATGGTGTACGATATCTTTACTATGTTAATTGAAAATATTCTAGCAAGTTTGTCAGTTTTCATTTTTCGTGTCTGCTCATGGTAAATATTTGATCCTTGAAAATAGTCCGTAGGTGATTAGTTTCATGTGCTGCTGAACTTTTGAATTTTATAAAACAAACCTTTCGTCGACTGTAAGTATCTATATTATAGCTTTATGAGTGCCTTTATTTTCTTCTTTGTATTATTTCCTTCTATCAGGCGATTTCGGAGTGACGAAAATACGACGGCTGGAAAGAAATAAGTGGCAACACTATTTTATCCCCACGCAGGGATTTTTGTTCGAGCTGCTGGTGGCAACACATTTAGAGGGTGGGTGGAACTATACAACTCAGGTGGCGGCGCCAGTGTAGGTGATGCAGTGTTAGTAGTGGGGTGTGTTGAATGTAGGTTGTCAAATCACACCGCTCTAAAGGGGATGTTTTCCAAGTTATAACAACGTGCATGGATAAAGATCGAAGAGGACCGTGGAAAATACGCCAGGGAATGTCACTCTGGACTACGTGAAGCATGCGATAATGACGCATTGCCGTATCGGACTGTGGTACGTTGGGTTGCAGCGTTTCGTGCAGGACGTGATAGTGTGCAACAAGAACCAGGTGGAGGTCGACATGAGGTCGAAAACCGAGTCATTGAATTGATTCGCAGGTTTCTGGAAAAAACATCTTCGGCCTGCATTGCGCAGGAAACGACCGAACTTCATACGGGAGCCATCCATTGTTTTGCATGAGAACGCCCGTTGTCACAACGCCGTTGCTGTGAGAAACCTGTTTGCACGATAGGGGTGGGAGGTTCTCGAGTACCCACCCTAGTCACCGGACATGAGTCCATGTGACTTTCATCTGTTCTCTAAGATGGAAAAACCACTGCGAGGGATGCGTTTCCGCACCAGAGATGCCATACTTCGAGATATAGGGCACTCTCTTGCAGACATCAACAAAGAGGGCACCGCTGCTGGTATCCTGCGACTTCCCCACATTTGACAACGGGTGCAACATGATGCAGGGGATTTCGTTGAAGGCCTGTAGAAGTCTCATAATTGTACAATAAATGGTTTACGAAAGATTTTTCTGTTGCCACTTATTTCTTTCCAACCCTCGTATTTAAGGCCCAACCATAAAAGTGAACTAAGCTTTTTAATATCGAATAAGTTATGGCATGGAAAGAATATTTTTATCATTACAAAGTAAATCAGTGAAGATACTTTTGAAGTGAAGATAGTACCGGCACTCTGAACATTTTACAATCTTAGTAACTATCCAAACTTTTGTTTTTCAAAGTATCACAGGCAGATCTATGAAATGACGGAAAAGAAATTTCACTTGGGAAGGTAAACAAAGCATAGCGCTGTTACCGCCCATACAATTCATTTTATATTATCTGGGAAAGGTAAACAAGGAAAAGTGACTACAAAAATTAGGCTTAAAATTATTGTTCTTGTGGCATCATAAAATAACATAGGTAAAATCGAAGACACTAAAAACCTGGCCTTGTATATTTGTTACTTGAGACCAAACTTGACTTATTAAGTGTCTACTTGTTTAAACTGGGCAAGAAGGGAATTTAAGCATAAGATTTACCAACATCAATTTCACAGCGGTAACACCAAATCGCTAAATGAGCCAAAAAGAACTTAATATATGTGTCCACTATATAACACGAAGCTAACAATTGACCCTCGTATGCACCAGAATGCATGTACCCATTAACAGTTTCCTGCGCTGTTAGAGTGTTACGAACCCAATGTCAAGAGACCAGAAACAGCAAGAACATCAGCAGAATTCAGAGACTTAAAGTGAAATCGACTACGCGTGCTTGATTATCAGACTGCTAGCCCAAGAGGATTCCACTTACCCAGCGAAAGGACGTACCATCACATGATCGCGCAATAAAGAATTCACGGCTTAGATGGCTATTTCGTTCACGTTGCCAGTAATGAAATTCTCAACATCGGTGGGAGTGGGATACGTTTCACTAGTTCACACAAGCCACGATTTCGGAGTTTCTAGCGGAAAATCTATTGGGAGTTTCATTTCCCGTCAGAATTATTTTTTTCTAGTAGAACCAACGATTCATGAAAACATGGAAATTTTGCAGAAAGTTACATAAAATGGCAGATAGGCACAGGCATGATTTCAAGTAATTAAATTCCATGATTATATTAAATATGATATTGTCCATGATATTTTTAATTAAAGGAACTTACAAAATAATACACTATTGAACTGACTTCTGGACACGTCTTACAAATTTAAATAAATAGATAGATAGATGGGCTGCATTGGCTCAGTAATAAAGCGCTCACCTCTGTTGATAGGGGTCGTTGGTTCGATTCTTGTTCATGAAATGTTGGTTAAAGTCGCTTATGGGCCTTAAAAGTTAAATTAAAATTAAAATAGGTACCTTCAAGTGGGATGATATCGGACGCCGAGTTGAATTCGGATATTTTCGTATATACTTTTTATGCGGCTGTACTAATAACGTAAGGCAACCTTGCTCCATAATTTCGATGTATGCTATAACTAGAGTGTCTCCCTATTAAATGAAAGTATGTACGTCAATAATGAATATTTCAGAGTCAGAGGGCGGCAATTATTGCACCTGTTCTATTTATTCCATTTTATTAAAAAAAATACTTCATTGTTGTCGGCGTAATTGATGTTATGTTTTGCGAAGTACATAATACTGCTATTTAGTGTATTGTTAACGCTATGGGTTCCTTATTGAATTGAATTCAGTTATTTAGCTACTCGTGTGTCCACAATGATGCCGGCGACTGGTGATGGAATCCTTCTACCCCCATATGTTCTGTACAGAGCAGAACGTGTGTGTGACAATTGGCTGGAGGGTGGTTCAGACGGGACACGTTACAATCGCAACAGTAGTGGATGGTTTTATCTGCCAGCTTTTGAAGATTGGTTTCTAATGATCGCATTGCCATATTAAAATAATATTTGGGTACAACTTCTCCAGTCATGTCTCATTGTATGTTGTGGAGGGTCATAATGTACACTTTATGTTGCTGTCACCCAATAGCACTCATCTACTTCAACCATTAGATGTCTTTTTTTTATCTCTCAAGATTGCCTGGAATAATTTTAATGTGACAGGAAGAAGTACGCAAACGGGAGACACTGTCCAAAGATGCTTTTCCTTCGTTGCTAAAGCAAACTTTAACCAAAATATCAGCACATCAGCGTGAAAACATCATGAAAGCCTTCCAAACAACTGGATTAATTCCATTTGCCCCACAACTTTTATTCATCAAGAGAATAAAGAAGAATTCAACTCTTCGTTGTCAAACTGCTCTGAAGAAACGCTTATTCAACATCCACCAGTGACCGATTTTGACGAAGAAGAATAGGTGTCTTTCCTGAGAAACCTGTGCTGGGTCCAAAAATAAGGGGCAGAGAAACTGGAAGACAAAATGAAGCCGAAACAGCTGCTTCTGGTGAGCAAGGGGAAGTGATAAATGCAGTTGCACCTCCATAAAGATGAAGATGGTGTGTTGGAAGAAGAAGCTTTCGTAGTGATCAATTATGACTATGTTCAAGGAAAGCACTGATGTTGGAGTTGTGACAGATTTAAGTGCAAAGACATAGAAGTAAAGCTTCTGCGACCTTATTACAATAGTCACTCTGTATTCGTTTTTCCTACAGAAGAAGAAGAAGATCGAGTTCCTAAGGAGCAGTTGCCAAAGTTCTCAAGAAACCACAAAAAGAAAAGGGAAGGTTCATTTTAAAAGAAGATGGCATATGAATTAAGTTGAGAACATTATCTTTATGATGTCGTCTATCAGTGTAAATGTTCATGTTGATATGTTCAAACAATCAAATTATATTTTGAATTCCTTATGTATGCATAATTTTAAACAAACTCTTTAAAGTCCGATTCCACCACGCGAGGGAACGGTTTTCGGACTAATATCTAAAAAAAATAATAATAATAAGTATCTGATTTCACCCTATCACGTAGGGTGACTCCGGACACTTTTCGTCATTTAAAAATAATTTTGTTTGCTGTAAACATTAAATGTTATGTACACTACATTCCACCCCCACAATATGCCATATTCCACAACCGAAATCATCAGTAATCCATTAGAAAATATTAAAAACGTACTCAAACTCTCCGGTTTTACCGCATTTGACGGTACAGATAGATTTCTACTATCTTTGAGTTTCGGTTTACAATTTTATGTCACTTCTAGGACGTCCACTAGGTAGTACTATAGTATATCTAAATCGGCTAGCTCAAAAAGACGTTCGGTAAAGGAAATCCTGAAAAAGAACGCGATTAGTAAAATGAATAAATACTACATGTTAATGTAAGAAACTCACAAGAAGTTTAATGTGTGAATTCCTGTGTCGGACTGGCATCGGAGAGACTATTCGTGCTTATATCCTTGCCGGACTAACATGGAGAGAGATGTATGTAGTGTATACTACCAAAGGAACAAGGCGAAATAAAACAATAGGACAAAATGAGTCCTTTGGAGTTCTGAATACCTTCAGCTGCAGAGTCAGAATGAATAAATTACAAGCAACTGTAGTTTTATTTATAACCTCGGTTGAAGCGTTGAAATATCATTCCGCAATATAAAACTGGTTAGTTTCCTGAAGGACAATAATTATACATTGAAAATACATATCACTTGTGTAAGAAATATTCTTTTAATTTCTCGTTAATTAATATTAATTTAATATAAGGTGTTTACTTGTAAATGTTCTTTGGTTACAACTGGCAAATTACAATTGATTCTTCATTAAGTGAAACCATGTACTACTAGTCATAGCTTTGCTAAGGATGCATAAACGATCTTCTCCCACTCCCAAGGTCTTGAAGTAATATGTCAATTCCTCCAGGTACTTAGTTGAACTTTCTTGGTGGATGTTTCCTTTCCATCTAGGTGCCTGATTTATATCTTTAATCCTAGCTTCTTTTGATCTTCTTCCACTTTCTTGGGCATTCATAAGTCCTTGGACGAAATCTGGTCTCTGGTCTTCTTTGGAGAATGACATCACACTTCCTTCCACGGATTCTTTAGTATGCTCTGTAATATGTACATTCCTAGCACACCCTTCTCGTTCATCTATTGCTTCCGCTCTAGTCATCGGTGGTGGCAGTCTTCGATACAACTGCCTTACAGTAGTTCTTAAACTTTCCTTGGCTGTGTTTTATTGATTTTATGGACGTTTTATTCTTTCTCGACATCATGTATTGTCTCGGCATTCCTCTGCATACTTGTTGAACTGTGTTGAATTTTTGTTGGTGCTTTCTATATGAGCATTTAATCTGTCGTTTAATTTCGTTAAATTTGATCTGCATTCGTCGTGGTATTCCTGCATCTCCTTCTATAAGTCCCTATTATCCTTCTTTAAATCATCAAACTTTTGGTTCCGTTCCATTCTGAGGTCATCGAATTTCGTTTCCAGAGTCAGAATGAATAAGTTAAAGCAACTACAGCATGTTTTTATAACCTCGGTTGGGGCGTTAAGTTACCATTCCGCAATATAAAACTCGTTACACTTTCCTGAAATACAATAATTAGACATTGAAAATACATATAACTTGTGTCAGAAATTTTCTTTATAATTTTCTTAATTCCTTGTTAATTATTATTTATTTAATACAAGACGTTTACTTGTAAATAGTTCATTGATTACAATCGGCAAATTGTATTTATTCGCCATTAAGCCGTTTGTAATACACAAACAGATATCATTCTGAAATTATAAAGCTTGGTCTCAAAACGTTGATCAATTGTTGTGAACCAAAATCGACTATTCATTTAATAGCAGCAAATCATTCTTTATAAAGAATAGAACATAATCAAAGTTAAGAAAACATACAAAATATATCTAAGTGTAAGAACTTTATATAAAAGAAAAGAAGATAACACATAAGTGATGTAATATGATTACAATGTAATGATCTACGCGCAGATAGGTGACGTCACAACTACACATCTTATAATTCTAGTGAAAAAAGGAAGGTATCCTTGCAATTTATGATGAACCAACTAATTAACGATATAAACTTAATGCAGGTCAACCATAAAAAAGAAAGGGAAAGAAAATTGATTTTCTTTTATCACAATCCTAGTTTAACACCTCTGCTAAATAGATATTTTTCATGTTAGCCCAATATAATATTTACAGTTAACAATGCTGCGTTCTTGTTTCACATTTGATGCTTATCATTACAAGGAGATGTAAAATATCCAGTAAACCGATGTTGTGCTATTAAAAATAATAATCTTAGGCCTAATACAGGTTCCTAACACTACCAACCCGATGATAGCATTGTAACCCCTAATATTCGTCCCATTGACAAAAATCAACTAAAAAAAATAAGAATTACTGTTTACCGACAAATGAAGGGTACACAGGAAAACCCAACACAATCCGAAGTAGGTGGAAATAAGGTTATAGCGGCATTTTGCTGCTGCATTAGGTAATTTTTACGTGACAAATAATGAATGTGATAAATCAACTGAGCTAGAAGTTATTGACAATTGAAGATGCCGAGAACAATGAAAAAACAAGGAGATTGTTAAGTTGACTTTCCTATCTACTTGAAAATCAGGTTTTTGGACTATGTGGCTTTCTGCATTATACTCTTCCAATTTCATTTTTTTATGATTGTATATTGAGTGGAACTCCGAGTTGGAACCACTATATGTCGAGAACAAAATTGAATTGGATATATAACCAATACAATGTTGTTCTTCTTTTTAATTAAAACGATTCCTTCCTACGGTTATTACCTCCATTTTTTTATCTGTATATATTTCAACTTTTGAATTATGAAGAAACTGAAGAGACCCTTCAACTAAACTAAATTCCATGCCTGCCAAGACACTTTCCTAATTTTGCTGAAATCGAAGACAAGTTCTAGTGGGATAAATTAATAAAATATGAATTCACTATGTGAGGCGTATGCGTGAACATTTTATGCGTATGCCCATGTGACATTTTAGTGTAAGTGGAGTCATTTACGAAACAAAGGTCTCTGCTGCATCCTTGATATGTATTTGCATTTGGTTTGAGGATATTGCAACAAAAATCCTCGATATGAAAAATTGCTGAATTGAAATGCACAACAAAAACCGTGGAACAAACGTCTATGTTGCATGCTCTTTCCGTGAGTGAGACCACGCTTTAACAGTAGGGATGGTCAAAAAATAGCGTAACAGTTATATTTTTACTTCTATTTTGTCTAAATTGTTATCACTTACAACTGATGAAAAGTAGCACCTTCTTTCGTAAGTGCTACTTTACTCCAAATTTCGCGAAGGGTATATAAACAGCAGTACACCGATGAAAAAAGAAACGAGTGTAAGCTGTTACTTCTTTTTCGAAACTTACTCTTTTATTTCTTTCGAAAATCGTTCCGGATAAACGAGTAGCGTTCTAATGATATTTAAGTGTATTCTGCACAAAACCTGGAACATGGAATTTAAATGAAGTAAAAAGAATAATAATTTTAAAATAATATATTTGATATATTCTAGGGAAGTACATATGTACGACCAACTAACGTATGGGGTCTTCAAATACCATCATCCAATTCATCTGAAAAAAGGCCATAACTATTTGAATGGAAGAGAATAGACGTTAAAAGAATCAGTACTTTTAACGACATTCATAATAGTAGGGTAGCCATGGTCCCCCCTTCCCCCAGGGACACCCCAGGATTAAATGAAACTAGTATTTTTTAGAAGCTTCAAACTTCAATGATTCACATCAGAGATGTTAATACAAGAAAAAATTGTGTTCCGAAGGATCAAAATCCAATATGGCCGGCAGCCGTGACATAAATTGTTTTAAACCATACTTATTTTTTTTAGAGAAGAACTAACAACAATGGAATTATGAAACATATCTTGTTTTATTGGATAAATAACAGACAGTTAGCGAATAATATTGCTATGCGTATATTGGTTTACTTATAGAAGAGAAATAAGACTAAATCTTAGAAATTTCAATTGTTTACGCTATTTTGCTTTTAATATTTACACTTTCATGGTCTAGCTTGCTTAAAACTCACAATATCAAAAACAAATTTGAGATAAAAGTTGTTGCCTGTTTCATCAGGTTTAAAATTATGTATATATATCAGTATGGCTAAGCAATTACTGTGTTAGGTAATGAAGTAGCAATGAGTGTGCCAGTGCGCGAACAATACTTTCTTTATCTTCTATGTGTGTTGTTGTGAGCTGCCAACGATTATGACGATTTGTCATTACTGTGAAGCAGCAAGTAAAATAGGTGATGAATTAGTGGTGAATTCTGGCGGCCTTTTCATGTGATATCACTTACCCAGATAGCATGCCAGCTTGCAACAGGTTAGAGTCACGTCAAAATTGCTATGTGGGTAGTGAAAAAAATAGAAAAAGGAAGAATGTACATCAATTGTAAACTATTTTCTGTACTCAGCAAGAGCAAATAAAATCTCATACAAGGGTAGTCATATTTCTATTAGTTGGAAATTAAATTTAGTGTGTGATTTGAGTGTTTTATATAACTTACCTTTGAAGATGTGGTATTTTCAATTGAATATTGTAGGTTATATTTATTATTGTCTGTCAGAGCGTAGTAATTGGTTATCATATTTAAGAAAATTTGTCATGATTTTGTGAAAATTTACGAAGTGGAATGAATACATTAAATGTAACAATTTACTTATTTATTGGAAATATAATAAAAGAAGAATGGTTGGTTTTGATTTATTGTGTAATCTTAGTTGAAAATATCGTGAAAGAGAAACTGTAAAAGTTTAAAAAAAAGCGTTACGAACGTTACTGAAGTTAGTTTGAAACGAAATTATGGACTACATGAAAAGTTGGAAGGAGAAAATACTATTCGGATTCACAGGTCGTGCAGGTACAAGTATCAAAGCTGATCGTACATCAATGCAGACCGATAACCTACCTCATCGTTCAACATCAACTTGTTTAAGGACCTCAGAAGGAACGTTCGATTTAAATAGTAACTGTGGAAAAGAATTAAGTGTTGGACTCATCAGAGCACTTGTTTTCATATGGTTGTGGCTTTAAAAATAAGGGGAGAATCTTATCAAGAAATTTGACTTACGAAATAATATGTGGAGTGAAAGTGTAAGGGGCAGACTTCTTATTGTCAGTAATCTTGTGGTACCAGGAGCACAGTACCATGGAAAGTTTTCCAAAGATTTTTGAAGAACTAAACCATTTAGTGAACTAGTGGGTCGACCAAAATAGAAACTGGGAAAGCTATGTGTGTACATATAAAACGGTGACGAATGCCAGTACATTCAAAATATATTATAAAACATGTATCCGGTCAAGAGGATGACTGCCATATACAGACAAACATCTTTAATAACATTTTAAGAATCGAATAATTGTTTCAAATGTATCTGGAAGGAAAAATGTACTCCGCTTAACGGGCACGGTTCATAAAATTATGTATAATGACAGGAAAACTGCCCCTGCTACTGAGTAGGTAGTATTAGCTGCAGCCGACGTCAGACTGATGGCTTATGACTGGAGTATATATCCAGATTTCATTAAGAGTAAGTCTGAAGGGCAAAACCTTATTTTAAGTCTTTACGGAGGGTGTAACGACAAAGAAAAATGCTTCTGAATCGCATAAAGTTAATAGGAAGTGCATTGTGATCAACCATGCTATAATATCAACTGAAAGACCAAGATTATTCCTGTCACCCATGCAAACAAGTCTGTTATTAACCCTTTACCGATTATATGGTTCAAAATATCTATTCAATCTATTATCGTCCATCGGAGTCTGCACATCGTAACATTAAACTTATGTTTACAGGACCTCTCTCATCAGTGCAGGACTTTCAAAAATGAATAGTGAAAGGTTTCTTCAGCATGTGTTTGACAACATAGATGTAACTATCCGTCCGCTGCATAATTTAAGTACGTTCCGTGATATGTAAGTGATCCAATGTTGTACAGCAGCTAGTATCAGTACTAACACTCAGGTAAAGGTTCAACGAATTCAGAGTGGTCCTTTTTAATCTTGAAGGTATTCATCTGCATTAGAACCCAAAGAAAAGTGGAGAAAGTGGTCTTAGGAAGTGGCTTGTTGGATTAAACAAGCAACCTGGAAGGAATTGTTTCATGAACAACCTTATTAGTATGAAAAGTGTGAATTGATGTACATAACGCCAGCGCGATTTATAAATTTTCATCTTAGTACTATTTACACTCCATTATGCTTGACAGCAGATCAAAGTACAAAACTCAGCTAGTTATTATCGTCACATTTGATTCACTTCTGTTGAATTGGATTCAATTATGGCCTTTGGCATATATGGCTGAAACTGGGATATGATAGAAGAAAAGATGCATACTGCGAATCCGAATAGTACATTCTCCTTCCAACTTTTCATGCAATCCATCGTTGCGTTTCAAACTAAAACCTTAATAATGTCCAGAATTCTCTTTCCACGACTACAATCTCTCTTTCAAAATATTTCCCACTAAGAGCACACGGTTAATTTAAATCAGTCAGTCTTCTTTTATTGTATTTTCAATAAATAAATAACTTGATACGTGTAATGCATTCATTTTGTTACGTACATTTACACAAGATCCTCACAGCTTCTTTAAAGTGGTAATCAATACTACGTACTGACAGAAAATAATGAATATAACCTAAACATATATATACGCTTACAAATTTGTGTAATTAATGTTCTTAGACTTCTTATATAATAATTATGTAGATGCTTTCATTTAATAAAATACTTCAAAGTGCTTTTTTACACATCATTATGTATTGAAAAACGTTGTCTAATCATATTCACTTCATTAATATTTACTTGCAAAGACAACTTTATTTATTTAAATTCTTATCATTATGTAATCTAATTATGGTATATTATGTAATATATGTATTATGTATCATATATCACTCTAAGTTTCTTTGCTTTTAATTTTTTAACAGTTCACGTATTTTATAAATTTTGTGCATTTCCAACTAACTTTATAAATTAAAAATGGTATAACTTTATAATTTTTAGTAATAGGATTTTTCATCACTCTATCTTCATTAGTAAATTCTTGTGCGCATATGCACAGAAAAAGATAATTCATTAAAAGAAACTCTATATTTAAAAATGTTATTTATCAATGGAATGTTACGAAAATATTTATACAGTATTCTGAAAATATATGCTTAAGTAATGCATGAGTATGTATTTGTATATCTGGAATTTCTATTAATTTTTAAAGATTTGCAAAACTGATGCCAGTCAAAGTTTCTTCCAAATATGCCTGCAGGAGTACTTACGAGAAGATTGTTTCAAAAATTTGAGTATATTTCAATCATGTATGTATTGCCTTATTCTTACGATGTACCAATGTTTTTTTTACAAAATATTTTTTTCTTGTAAATTCAAGCTTTGTACCGAAATTTGTCTTAATTTATATATCTGGTGTAGTAAAAAGGAATCCATTATTTTGCCAATAGATGGCTTCAGTGATCTGTATCTCGCGTTGTATAAGTCCGATCGGGTTCAACGAGATGGCGTTCAAACAATGAGATTGCGTACTATAAACACTGTTCAGATAGTTGTGATGAGTTGACTCAGTGTTGTGTGAGCGCGCGTCAAAATGGACACTAGCAAAGAGAAAATACGATACATTTTACAGTTTTTCTTCGATAAAGGCGAAAACGCAAGCCAGGCGGCTGCAAATGTGAATAATGTTTATGGTCCTGATACTGTAACAGCCAATCACGCGCAATGTTGGTTTCGTCTATTCCGTTCCGGTAATTTTGACGTCAAAGATGTACCACGCACTGGAAGGCCAAGTGTCGAAAATGTCGATAAAATCATGGACATTGTCGCGTCCGACCATCATGTAAGCACTGTTTCGATTGAGCTAAACATTGCACAAAAAAACGTGTGGAACCATTTGCATAAGGCTGGATACACAAAGAAGCTTGATGTATGGGTGCCACACGAGTTAACGCAAAAAAAAAACTCATGGACCGAATTTTCATCTGCGAATCGCTGCTGAATCGCAACAAAAGCGACCCATTTCTGAAGCGGTTGGTGACTGCTGATGAAAAGTGGATCACTTTCGACAACGTCACGCGAAAACGGTCGTGGTCGAAGCGCTTTGCGCCGGCGCAAACGGTGCCCAAGCCAGGATTGACGACCAGGAAGGTTTTGCTGTGTGTTTGGTGGGATTGGCAGGGAATTATCTACTATGAGCTGCTCCCCTACGGCCAAACCCTTAACTCGGAACTATACTGTCAACAATTGGACCGTCTGAAGGCAGCAATCGCCCAGAAGCGCCCAGCTTTGGCCAATAGGAGAGGCATTGTGCTCCACCAGGACAACGCCAGGCCACACGCATCGATAGTAACTCGCCAGAAGCTCCGGGAGCTTGGTTGGGAGGTTCTTATGCATCCACCTTATAGTCCGGACCTGGCACCGAGTGATTACCATCTGTTCCTGTCCATGGCGAACACGTTTGCTGGTGAAAAATTCGCTTCAAGAGAGGCTTGTGAAAATCGACTGTCTCAATTTTTTGCCGATAGGGACAAGGGCTTCTATGAGAGAGGCATCATGATATTACCTTCCAAATGGCAACACGTTATCGAACAAAACGGCGAACATGTGACCTAAATCGGATCATCCTAACTATGGTAAGTCAAGCCTTCAATGTCATGCAAAAATAATGGATTACTTTTTACTACACCAGATATTTTTTCTCCGTAAATAAGCAAGTGTAAACCACTGATTCTTGTATGTTGATGGAGAATAGATAACGTAAGTTTATTTCAGTAGTAAATTTGACTTCTAAGTAACATTGACGTAAGTGTAAGGGAAAAGGGAAATAGAAAGTAATTTCATCTTCTTTCTTTTCCTAAACGTAGATACGCATAACAATATCATTCGCTAATTGAATGCTATTTACCAACGAAAACAAGGTATGTTTCTTAATTCTATTGTTGGTAGTTTTTTCTGTACAAAAATAACTAACACAGATATTATTTTAAAAATGTAGT
Source organism: Lepisma saccharinum (assembly GCA_022664845.1). Taxonomy (NCBI): domain Eukaryota; kingdom Metazoa; phylum Arthropoda; class Insecta; order Zygentoma; family Lepismatidae; genus Lepisma; species Lepisma saccharinum. Next base: position 49,779 of record JAGDQP010001353.1, on the reverse strand, counting down.
TGCGGCTACCGGCCATATTGGATTTTGACCCTTCGGAACACAATTTTTTCTTGTGTTAACATCTCTGATGTGAATCAGGGAAGTTTGAAGCTTCTGAAAATATCAGTTTCATTTAGTCCTGGGGGTCCATGGGGGGGTACACTAGCTGAATCACTCCTAAGGGTCATTATCAAAGTGTCACTCTCCGATTTCCTTCAAACTTTGCAAGTGTGTAGAGGAATTAAAATTAGGAGATACATATATTTTTCTTTGTTTGTTCGGACTGGGAAACTGTTTGGGATTGGTAAATCCCCCTCCAAATTTAATAATGGTACAATGTTAGAACATAAATGTCTATCTCCGATCTCCTTGAAACTTTGCAGAAATGTAGAAGGGTTAAAATTAAGTGATACACACACACACACACACACACACCTACACACACACACACACACATATATATATATATATATATATATATATATATATATAATATTGTTTTGGCACAAAAATGGTTTACGGGAGCAAATTCCCTCGAAACCTTAACAAAGGTACAATGTTGAAGTGCCAAAACACGAAGTAATGTACACCGGATACATGAGACGAAAACACTACTTATGAAATTCACATCGAATAACGTCATCGCAAGAGTAACGAGTATCGGCGCTACTTCTTCCAGGTAATAACAGTGCCAAAAATGCTGTGACTCGGCTCGAGCCCGGATCTACCAGCTTCAGGCGACTGTCCATTTTTCTAAGTTACTTTCAATATTTATCTCAGACAAGATTTCTTGTGACAAAGGTAATATCATCTAAGGACGTTTTATTGATGGTTAGTTGGCCAATATTTTATGCACCCAAATGTACAGGTGTTACTATCGGCATTTGAAACACCACAATTAATATGGTATAATTGGACAGTTGAACCAGATCGCCTTAATACCAAGTGTACAAGCCTCGTCACTATTGGCTTATGCATACATATATAAAAACGTTTTAGTCTTAAGATAATAATGTAATTTCACAGTTATTTTCTTACTTTTTGCCTTGATATTCTATACGCTACGTTAGTTGAGGTTAGGTTAGTTTTCATCATGATAGATTATATAAGTATGAAAAAAGTTAAAAAGGTACACAAATGAAGAATATTAAACGATTGAAAAGGGCCTGTCAGTTCTAGAGTCAAACTGATAACTTTCTACCGCGTTTCAGACCATGATAAATCTAACGGTGTATAGTTCATTTCTGTGTGATTTGTAGTTACTGAGATATAGGGGGTAACAAACATACCATGCGAAAATACATAGGAAAATGCAGAAAACTATACTATTGAAAAAGACCTGCCAGTTTTAGAGTCAAAGTCCTTTTGAGAACATGACAAATCCAACGGCGTATGACTCAACTCTGTCAGACTTGTAGTTGCTGAGATCTGCGGAGACGGACAGACATACAGACAAGACAAATCCTATATCTTCCCTTATTCACTGATGTTCATACGGGTGCTCTAACAAGTACATTTTAGATACATATTCTCTTCATGCATCATGTAACAAATGATTTAAAAATTTCATTTCGTAATGTTGAATTCTGATTAGATAAGTTTGAAAGAAAAACATTGGTTCACAGTTACTTCATTTTAAGTACCATATGCATGTATGAAAATTACCTTATCAAAATTAGTGTTTCATATTTACCCCCATCTACCTTATCTATTACATTGGAAGTATCACAAAACAATATCCACAAGAAAAAAGAACTAAATCTTAGAATCTTACAGTTAAGCTGGTTTTAAAAATATGTTTAGTCCTTGTAGAGTGTTTAATCTGGCAACAATTCCGACTTTCCTTTATGGTTTAATATTCTGTGCTTACAATGAAACAAACAATATTTATTTTTAATTATCGAGAGTTCTCAAGCACTCTGTATATAATGACATTCAGAACACGGTTATCAGTTCAGTAAAGATACAGACCTACAGGTAATATAGTTTTCGGACAGTAAAAATACAGGTCAATACGTGCAAAGGATGCTAAGTACACGACCTAATATGTTTGTATTTTTGAAAAAAAAAAATCATAACCAAAATTTCCTACAGCATTTTAAAATATTGTCTGAGTACTCTTGGCAGGTCGTGTCCTTTGCACGTATTGACCTGTATTTTTACTGTCCCAAAACTATATTACATGTAACTGAACTGACAACCGTGTTCTGAATGTCAGTATATACAGAGTGCTTGAGAACTCTCGATAATTAGAAATAAACATTTTTTTTTGTTTCATTGTAAGCACAGAATATTAAACCATAAAGAAAAGTAGAAATTGTTGCCAGATTAAGCACTCCATTTGCGTTGAGGTTCTTGAAAATTTACTCACAAATTTAGTAAACTTGGTTTGACAGAGCATCGCACAAACTATGATCTGCACGATAAACAGATCAAATACCGCTAATCTATTTTGCTTGGAAGTACATCAAACTTAAGTGGTACAAAATCAAAAACTACAAATTTCACCGAATATGCTGCGCAACTGTTTTGTTATGCAGTCGAACGTTAGAGACAATATGTGTCGGAATGGGAGGGGGTATGTAACACACTAAAATATATTACTGTTGTTTCGCTAACATTATTATATCTTCGAGAACTTCCCTGTATAAACGGAAATGTTGGCATATTAAACATACTTACCTAACAATGTGAAGCTTGAATAACAGCAGCTACTCAACGTCGTATGAGTCTACGAGGTGTTGGTGATGTTTGTAGGTAGATTTACCCGAAAGCTTACAATGATTGTTCACAAAACAATTGTACTCTTTTCCGTGTGGGCCGCAATACATTAAGTGAAATCTGCACATTGTCTCTTAGCGCACACTGGGGTCAAATCCGGCAACTGCGAGGGCCAAAGGAATGACCCAGAATCACGAAAGTGTTCATTGAAAATGTTCAGTAACACCTGTGGGCGATGTGGTTCGTTATCCTCTTGGTACAATCTATCTTCACAGGGGAACACAAGTAAGAGAATGGCGGTGTAAATAGTCTCCAATAAGCTAGGCCCATTCATAGCCATGCATGCGTAAAGAGCATAAATAAATTCAATTCAATTTGACTGGAGATCCTACAGAAGATACCATGCAACTACACCATTATAAACCTGTCAACAGTTTTCGCAACTCTTTGCTGATAAGTGCATCAAAATGAATGATACTTCTAAGTACATTCCCTCACATCATGTAGGAATACACGTTAGACAATGACGCACCTCACTGCACGTAATGAAAAACACACTTAAAACGCATAATGGGATACATAGAAGAAAATGTTTCCAAATGTTGCGACGAAACAATAAATGAAAAAATATTATATGATTTATTTGGAAATTAAAGAATTTTGTTTCACTGCGTTGTAGAAACTAACATCATTTCTTCAGGGTGTCTCATTTTAATCCTACCACTGGAATATTACATAACCCTGCAATTGAAAATCAAAGTTCTTTACCGGATAGGTGTACCGACAGTAAGGGGACACATGATATGAGGCATCAGTCATGGCGGCCATCTTGAAAGCCGCCATATTGAATTTAGGTAGAGATTTTACATAGGGGACAGGGTGTCATGTGACATATCGTTTTAGGTTAGCTCGTTCCCAGAAATTCAAATATGAAGCCAGATTTCACCTGTGTTCATTTATTTAGAAGATAGAAACTCTTAGATTTAGCATTGTGCAAACGGATTTGCAGAATGTTTGTCATTTTGTTGTTTCATATGGTTCAGCATACCACTAAACATGAACGATATCGTGCTCATGATCTACGGTAGCAATGTAATTGTGATTGCAGTAGATTCAACGCTCGTCATATGGATAGACAGACATGGCTGTCATGTTAATCAATCCGCTGGAATCGCAGACTTCTGCTACGAAAAGTAAAATAATTTGCAGGTTGGTATACTCTATCAAATGGTGATATTGATAACTTTCAGTAATTATGAAAGTGGCCTATCTAGACGGGAAGTAGAATTTAGTCATGGCGAACATTTTGAGATACGCCATATTGGATGTAGGCTGATAATGTGTATAGGGAACACGGTCATGTAACATATCGTTTTAGACTAGCTTGTTCCAAGATAGTCAGATGTGATGTTAGCGTTCATCTGCGTTTATTTAGTTAGAAACTAATTACTCTGGAATGTTTGGATCTTGGTAGTTGATTGCTCCAGGTGTCCCTTAGTCTTGATGCTTCAGGATGAAGAAACAAATTTAGTAGCAACTGTATGTTATTAATACCCGATGACCAATTAAAAATAATTCTTTATTTAAGGGATGTGAACTAGAGATCCAGCTCACGCGATCCAGGGGCTAGCGTGCTAGACTTCGAATCGACAATGGTGAGACATGTGGTTTCGAATCCCACGTCGATCATAGTGGCAGAGAATTTCCAATGTTTCTTCAGGTGAATGCTGGAATACTACCTTAACTAACGCCCTGATCAACTCCTTCCCACATTCTCTCTCCTCCCATATTCTAGTCTGAGCCACAAATGCCCAAAAATACATTCAAATTCAGAATGACGATGTGAATCAGAGTGATGGGGAAATAAGAACTACTTGTACTTACTACCAGTAAAACTGTTGGTTTTGCTCTGTAATTGTGGTGTGCTTACTGTGGGACTGTTGCTTTGACGCTTTTACGAAATAATAATATTGATACTGCAGATGCGGATCACATTTTACCCTTTCATTTCCGTATGCGTATCCCAGAAACTTTTTTTTTCTGTTCAAATAAATAAAAATAGGTGATTGGATAGCTCGAGACGAGACGTGCATACTACTGCTACCCGTGAAAAGTATGCTTAGTCTGAATGTGTGAACTGCAGAAAGTCTTTGACACAAACGTTTCTTCGTTGTTCACCAGCTGATGATCGAACTGTGTCATCATCCAAAAGTGCTGATTAATTATTTGTCATTCTGCGAAAAACCAGAATTGTTTGCGAATGGGTTATTACTGAAGTGCAAGAAACTGGAAGTGCAAACAAATGTAGTGAAGCATAACATTAAGGGTAATTAGACAGAGTCAGTGTGATTGCAGACTTAGTTCCTTGTTCGAATTACGCTTACATTTCATGCCTGCGAGAAGTAACATTCGTTAGATTTGTTTCTCTTTTGTGTTTTGAATCCACACATCGCCAGCAGTAATTACGACTGATTACACTCCATCAGAAATTGTTGGCATGTTGCTTATTCTCGGCGAATGTCAATGAAGATATCGTGCTGCGGCTAGAGTGTACCTGGCTCGTTATCCAAATCGACAACATCCAAATCATACAGTGATTGGAGATCTTGAGAGACGAGCTGGCGCCGGTCACTTGGCACGTAGGTGAACTAGACACGCCTATTATAATGATGTGGTCTGCTTACCGTGGTAGCTTGTATTTACCTAAATTCACATGTTAGCCTTCGCCAAATGGAAAGAGATATAGATATTCCCAGATCAACTATACAAAGACTGTTATCGAACAGCCGTTACCATCCTTTCCACATCATATTAACACAAGCAATTACCCCACACGATCAGAGAGAACGTATAGCATTTTGCCAATGGGCAGAACGCATGATACAAAATGATCCTATGTTTTTTTTTATGTAATATTTTAAAACGAAGCATCGTTTGAAAATACTGGTGAATTGAACAGTCATAATTTTCATTGTTGGTCCGACGTTAATCCCCATTGGGCGAGGCAAATAGAAGCACAGCATCGCTGGCGTGTCAACGTTTGGTGTGGGATTATTAATGGCTACCTCATAGGTCCATACATTATCGATGGCAATGTTAACGGGCAAAACTTTCTTGTGTTCCTACGAAATCAGTTCCTACGATGGCTCTTTATTTGAGGATGTTGACTTGCAAACACTTCAGCGAATGTGGATTCAATTAGATGGGGCGGGACCACATTATGCACGAGGTGTACGGAATTATTTTAATACGCACTTTTCCTGACAGGTGGATTGGAAGAGAAGGACCAATACCATGGCCCGCGAGATCGCCCTATTTGATGCCGCCTGATTTTTATTTGTTTTTCTTTAAAGAACGTGGTCTACGAGAGGGAACCAACAACTAGAGAAAACATGATTGCGCGAATTCGCACTGCTTGTAGAAACATACCACGATCTCTATTATTAGCAACTGTCACCCAGTTTTAGCAGACCTGCACTATGCATTCAAGCGAATAGAAATATCTTTGAACTTCTGCAGCAGGTCTAGATACGTACAGTGGCTTTTCATCCGTGTACAGTGCATCCTGTCGTTACAACCCAACCTCCCTATGTGTCATACACGTTAAATGTAATTTCTGCACCAATGTTGTTGACTTTTCCTTCCTTGTAGACTCTTCAAATGTGTGTCACTGAAGCACGCCAGACGGGCTATATCTGCTGCTTCTTTATTTTTTTACGTAGGGAGGAATCAGAATAGCAGAGGGGAGAGAATGCGGGAAGGAGTTGATCAGGGCGTTAGTTAAGGCACCATCCTAGCATTCATCTGAAAAAACATTGGAAACCCTGAAAAGCCTGTCACGATGGTCGCCCGTGGGATTAAAAACCACGTGCCTCCCCATTGCCGATTCGAAGTTCAGCAGGCTAGTCTTTCGACCACGTAAGCTGGATCTCTAGTTCACATCCCTTAAATAAAGAATTATTTTTAATTGGTCATCGGGTATTAATAACATACAGTTTCTACTAAATTTGTTTCTTCATCCTAAAGCATCAAGACTAAGGGACACCTGGAGCAATCAACTACCAAGATCCAAACATTCCAGAGTAATTAGCTTCTAACTAAATAAACGCAGATGAACGCTAACATCACATCTGACTATCTTGGAACAAGCTAGTCTAAAACGATATGTTACATGACCGTGTTCCCTATACACATTATCAGCCTACATCCAATATGGCGTATCTCAAAATGTTCGCCATGACTAAATTCTACTTCCCGTCTAGATAGGCCACTTTCATAATTACTGAAAGTTATCAATATCACCATTTGATAGAGTATACCAACCTGCAAATTATTTTATTTTTCCTAGTAGAGTTCTGCGATTCCAGCGGATTGATTAACATGACAGCCATGTCTGTCTATCTAGATGACGACCGTTGAGTCTACTGCAATCACCATTATATTGCTACCGTAGATCATGAGCACGATAAAGTTCATGTTTAGTGGTATGCTGAACCACATGAAACAACAAAATGACAAACATTCTGCAAATCCATTTGCAAAATGCTAAATTTAAGAGTTTATATCTTCTAAATAAATGAATACAGATGATGGCCGCCATGACTGAAATGCCCCTAATCAGGTGTCCTTCTACTGCCGGTACACCTACCTGGGCAGAACTTTTGTTTTCCATTGCATGGTTCTGTAATATTCCAGTGGTGGGATTAAAATGGAACACCCTGTATATGGTTAAGTGAGAAACCTGCTCTATTATTGTTCTTGTATTGAGAAACAGGGCATATCAGTCTTTGTTTTCCATGTAAGATTTACTGAACCTTACAAAACATTGATAAGCTATTGTAAAACATGTTGGAATTAGTATTTTTGGTGTTGTTATGTGAGGTACTTTTTCTATCTTCTTTTCTATTGAGGAGTTTCGTCAGAAAGAGAATAAGCCACACAGAGAATAAGGCGTGTTTACTATTTCCTCCCAACCATGTGACATCAGTTTGCAGTCTGACGTATCACTTTGCTTGTTGTCGGTCTGATGGACCATCGAGTCTCTATAGGGTTCATCCGACCCTGTGTTACGTCGGATTGCACAGAATTTCAGATGGTACTCACGTCGATTGTTTGTGTGACTTTTCTGACTGAATCTCTCAATTCCTTTTGACGTATAACGTAATCCCAGTAGTGCAAATGGTACGAAAATGTAATCTTCTACATGTGTTGGATAATAATCTAACGTATGTTTCTCATTGTATACAATGTTAACAACTGATGGAATAAATTCTATGCTTTTGTTTTTAATTTTATTTGGTTGAAAATGTTTTACGTCATCTCTTCCTTTGAGTCTAATATTATTAAGTTTTGTGGTAGCGTAGCAACAGTAACACAATGAGTAGTGACTTGACTAATGGGTTAAGTGGGGACTAGCGTTGTTCTGTAATTTAACCCATTTTCATCCTTCGTTAAGTGGTTATAATCCTTGTCAGTCATCGTTGATCCCAACCCTAGGTCACTTCTCGGCGCCCAATTGTTGACGTACTGTCAATGTTTTTCCCCCTGGAATTTTCAAACTCATTGTATACTCTAGCTACTGTTTCTTGAGCAAGTCTAAGAGGATTGGGCACCCGGAAAATGAAATGAGTAATTGAACTTTGTTTGTTTCTTGCGAAGGAAGTTACCTGCAATGCAGTGCTGTTTCTAATATGTTAGTGTCTGAGTGCATAATACAAAAGGAGAGAAAGAAAGCCTAACTTTGTGCAAAATAATATTGAATTGCAGTTTTAATAAGCAATTTTTCTGCATGAGTATGTGCAACAGTTATTCAGCTCATTATTGGCATTTCTACCAGCCCAATTCTTCGAAGAAGCTAAATGATCTATAACCATATATATGCTGGAAGATATTAAACGCGGGCTTCCTTAGAAATGTTAACTCTTTGGAAGTAAATATTGATAATAATATTACTATTAGTCACACATCGTTTCAGGCAATAAAATTTTAAATTTACTGCTTGAAAGGGAAAACATCCCTTTAAAAAGCAGTGGGGGTGGAAACCTATAATATAACCGCTACTTCTCTTCTGACTATAACGAATCTTGAAACTCATTCGGACGATGGGACATGCCTTAGAAAGTTGATTCTCTTTTTTTTTTTTTCATCTCGTACCAAACATATAAAAAATAATAAATTCAGGGCATTCATTCAATTTCCCCCACCTGAACCGAAGAAAGTAGGGGAGCGGAGATGTGTGACGTCACTCAACATCATTTCGCGTCATCATTTCACGGTAGCGTAACCTCTAACGTTCTCATTTGTCATGTGTTTTTGTCACTTGATGCTCCCTCCTAAGCCCATTTAAAGACCATATTTCAAAAATGCCTTGATGAGAGAACTCCCAGCAGGCTGCGATCCAACATTAACAGTGTTTACAACCAACTACGCGAATGTATCTGAGTAAATTTCTTTTCCCTGATATATGTTAACTTACTGTATTTTGATGTTTTGTTATAGGATATTTCAAAGTATAAACGGAGACACCTAAAACCTTCGTTCTAATTGCTTTTATTTAATTGTTATTTACACCTCAAACTGGAATACGTAACTATTGTTTAAACAATACTGCACACTGCCAGTTTGTGGTAAAACTACTTATAACGCGTGATATTAATTTAAAATCTTTAGCTCTCAGTTCAGTTTGTTAATTATTCAGAAAATTGCTCTGGTCGGTTTGCTAGTGTTATTGTCCGAGGCCTTTTACTTAGAACTATATATAAGCCTATTGTTTTCTGTTAATGGTCTACTTGCTAATTCGTCAAATAACTCTTGTGGGTAACCAGTTCCAGTGCTTTCCTTGATTTCTGTTGTGATTTGTCTACATTAGTTAGGCTCTTTATTATGCCAATGGTTTGCATCTAAAAATTTGCTCGTTAGATAAGATAAAATGAATTTAATGAGTTCTACAAATTCGCTCGTAAAAGGGTTCTCCACATGCACTGCTAAATATGCAGTGGTTTTGCGATAGAATTTTACGTCTGCAGACAGTGCGAAACCTTACTAGAAAATGAATATATCACCATAAAAGCAACGGGCGATGTCCAGCTAAATGTGTATTCCAATAGACAGCAACCAACAACTATGTCCAACTTGAGAAGTTTGAACAGGTGGGCATAAACAACATTAAGAAACGTGTCCTCGTTTATTCTAAACGTTAACTTCAACCTATTGTTCAACCATTATTCATCGTCGAATAAACCGTTGAACAGGCGGACATTCTGGTAGATATACAATGCTTAAATAACGTTTCAGTGCTAACATTGAATACATGTATTATCAAAGTGTGTGTGTTACTTGGGTAAGTTCATGTTCATAAAGTGCATTGATATAACCAGTAATGTTTCAGTATTTCCAATAGGCCTGGTAAAGCACCGAGAGATTTCCTTTATGGTACTGGTGGAGGGAGGGGTACCAGTTTTCATTTCTAATTGATGTTCGCACATGCGCAGAAAGAGAAGTAGGTTTCTTATCGTAACCAAACATGAAATTTTAATTGTTTGTGGTCGGCATTTTTATCACGTATTTGAGCAGAAAAGGAAAATATCATAATTGAATGGAGATTGCGATTCCTAATTGATAAAACGTGATTAAAACATGGCGTGAGTCGTTAGAATAGCTTTGTTTCTGCTTTCGGGCCTTGGGGAACGTATTTCTTAGATCTATATGGTTTTGATATAGATTTTTCTTATCACTGGTATTTTGGTCCAGTAAGCAAGACGTTAGATTTCTAACTGAACGACCCGAGTTCAAAATCTCCCTTTTGTCATGTTTTCTTCTTTTCTTTTAAAATGCAAGGCATCTTTTTTATTAGTCAATTTACTGGAAATGTCTAGCCAGCTATAGTTGCCTAGATTACTCCAGGAATGTGTCAGAAAATCCTTAACAGTGTATGAATTCTCTATACGAGTTTATTCGTTGTCCGGTTTCCCTTTGAACTCTAATTTCAGATCCACTTGTTTCCCCGATTGCTCTTAAAATTCATTTACTTCTTCAATTAGAATGTTTTAATTTTGCGGTCACCCTCCGGCTTCTGTTCTCTGGCACTTGATATTCGGTACATTAATTGTGCCTTCCTTTTTTAGATTGAGATTTCTTATTACTCTCTCGGTTTCTGTGATAGTGTCCATCTTGTCTGAATTCTACAATGCCATCTTTCACTCGATTAACTTTAGTGGTTTCCATTCCAGTTACCTTTTATCTCTTTGAGTATTCACATAGGTTTGAGTCCTCAAAATGACCGTTTTTATGTTTGTTAATGACAGTTCTTTCTTTTTTGCTTATACATTTTGGCAATTCCACTCTGTTGGACTATCTCTATATAAATTTTATACATCGTCAATTATTTTGTGTCAAGGATCCTTGTGTTAGATACTGTTTAAAGTGCGTCAGTCAGTTATACGCGATTAGTGGGTTTTGTGGCATATCCACCCAGCAGTTCTCTCTGTTATATTCTCTCTTGATTTCATCCAAACATTTCTGAATTGGTTTGTTTAGTTTGTTCCCATAATTAATGGTAATATTCTTCGGGCCAAATAGCTCTGTTTTTACATTTTTTTTCTCCTTTTGACTAACCAGATTCTAGGAAACATCATTTTTATTGTAATTTTATGTGGTAAGTATGGTTGGAAAGGTACTATTTTAATTAATTATAGTTAAATTAATTTTCCATCTAAATCTATCACCGACTGTCCATAGAAATTCAAAGCTATGAATTTACAATAAATCTGAAGTAGGCTAGTTGCACGGTAGCATCAATTCGTAATACACAGAAGATCGCAGGTGATGTTCACTACATGTTGAACCTTCAGCGCAAGTTCATTTCTTTGTAGTGTACCGTTAATATGAACTGCACCTATCGTAGCCCATGTGATGTTGAGTGAACTGCGAAGAAGAACGCTAGCTTTCAGCACCTAAGAGCAGTAGTTTATAAACTTATTACTTTTATATTGAACGAAGAATATTACTTTATTTATTACAAAAATGTAATAATAGTATGTGTTTATTCATAGGTAATGAAATGTTTGAATGTGTAATGTAAGTTGTATTTATATTGTAAATCGTAAACCGGAATTAATATTTGGATACTTCCATGTCAGATCAACACAGTTAACGGGAATAATTTACCTCATGATCTTATGTTTTAAGAATTTAGTGTGTTATTAGGGCCTGATGAGAAACACCCCAAAATGTAATATTATAGTCCTGTGTCATATATTTCTAGATTTACAGCTTTTCAAACTTTGATTTTTTTTCGAAATTTTGAGTTACATTGATTATTTAAAATACTTGTAACTTTTGTCCTAATTAAGATATGGATGTAATGCTTGTGTCGTAGTGAAGGCCTTGGACTGGCCTTTCAATTGATATGCAAGACTATGAAATAGAAAATTTGACCTTCAACTTTGACTTTTGACCTTGAATGACAAAAATAACGTCTCCTCTGATTTTCTTCAAACTTTAGGGGGGGAAGAATGGTCTTTTATTTGTGAAGACACATGCGAAGTTCTATACTGGGACACTCGTGGAAAGATGAGCATTTTTAAATTTTATTTACGGTTGTTGAGTTTCTGGCACATGCCGGGATGTACTATTTGTGCTTATCCCCCCCCCCTCCCCCGTGCACAGTTTGATGAAACAATTGTGAATAATGTCATTGTATAGGTTAAGAGGCAAGTGCTAGGAAAAGTGATGGTCGAAATTTGTATAGTTCATCTGGGTCCATGGGAAGGGAAGAACCCGATATGACCATTTTAACATGCGATTTCTAGTGTCCATATTTTTGGGATTTTTACACCTAGAGTTATGGCGTTAGTGTCTAATTGTAAACGCTCATTAGCAAAATTACCAAATCATGGTAGCCTCTTGGGTAGTCCATCTTGGGGTATGGAGACGCAAAATTCAAATCCAACATGGCTGCCAGAATAAGCCATTTCTAGTGTACATGATCTCGATAATCTTGCAGCTACTGCACCATGAGCTAATATTTTGGCGTATACCCTAGCGATGGCGGTCACCTGAGTAGTCCGTCTTAGACTATACGGAGGGAATAATTCAATATGGGTGCCGAAGCATGTAATTTCTAGTATACAACCAACCATATTATGTAAACATTTATTCTACTTTGAACGAAAGACCTGTACTGGCGCCAAATTGAAGATTTAAGGTACATTTTAATTGCGTTGGTAGACAGACCTGGGAAGATGCGAAATATGTTGTAAAATCTTAGTTTATCAATGCATATACACATACGTTAGGATCTTAGATGAATAAAAGATTTGTAGTCCTACCAACAAAAAGAAAAAAGGCCTGATAAATAGTGGACACTTTAAAATCTATCACGGAAGAACTAGCCACGTCCTATAGGTTAATTCGGGCCATTGTGAAATTCATCTGCATCTCTTCATCGAAATAACTGTGGTAGTAGTAGTTCAGCTGTAAAAAGGGCACATAGACCTTCGGAGAATGACTGAATTGGAAAATATGTAAATGATTGAAACGATGCATCAAACCATGTCAAAGGATTCTAGTAAACTAGAAGCATAAGGAGAATGCTAGTACAATATTTTCTCAAACAACAGAATAGGATGAAATTGGTTATTAAGCCACTTGTATACTCTCAGATGTTTTTTAAAATGAGCCATGCCCACACTTTTTGTGTCCGATAAATTACACAATATTGTGAATACCGAACAAATATTCAATAAACTTAACGGTAACCTTGTATATATTACAATTGTAATGCATTTTATTTCGGTATTGCTGTATTAAGTCAAATTTCGATCTTAGAGAAAACCTTAATACAGATTGTATATTTATTCCATGAAATTTGTTAGAATATGACATTGCTTTAATACAGAAATACATAACTCCTTGCCAGATAATACGTAATATAACCATTAGCTCTGGAATCAGATGTAAAACTTACGCGTTGCAAGGAAACTTCGTTACTGGCCGCGCAGCTGTTGACATTACTGATCAACCACCCAAGCTATGCTTTCTTCAGCTCCTTAGGAACAAGTTTTGTTGACGCCGAGCTCCTCTGTGAGTCAGAGGCAATTGATATTTCTTTGCTTAGAATCTGCTACGCTATTTTATGTGTCATTCCTAACCAATATAAATACTCCCCACGTAAAAGTTAGGTGCGATTCCTAATAAGAACTCATAACCACACGTAATAGTTACGTTTGGTTCCTAATACGAGCTCTTGGATTCACATTCACGACCTAGGGGTGCTCAAAATAGCAGAATGGAAATCAGCGTTCCGGAATTGGAATTTCGAATTTTCGGAAGTTGAAATTCCAGAATGGAAGAAATTCCGAATTCTGGAATTGACTTCGTACTTCCGAACACCTCTTGTTCGATCTCAGCAGCCGGTCATCCTGGCTGATGTTTCTCCAGAACTTTTAGTCAGTCACATCGGTAAAATATCTTCAAATTTCAAAGGTGTATAAGTTTCATATCATTTAAGATAATTACCAAAGTAATATTTTTTTTATGCTACGTGTTCTTCATCCATTTTCGTTTATAAGTAATATTCAATCTCTGGTAATCGAAATCTGAAGCCTTGTAGTTCCTTCGAGATTGAGTCGTTTTAAATTTACACTACTTTGTTATGTGATAAAATGTGTCTAATTTACATAATTGATTATTAATTAAAACAAAGTAGTTGGAAATGAAAACTAATGTCAATTACGTTGACGGATTCGCCACGGATTGAAACAAGGCGATGCCTTGTCACCACTACTGTTTAACTTCGCGTTAGAATATGCGATTTTAAAAAGTAAAGGGGACAAAAAGGGACTATCATTGAATGGTTTGAATCAACTGCTTGTATACGCTGATGATGTAGATTTAATAGGGGACGATATAGATGCACTACAAAGCAACACCGATTCTTTAGTAGAGGCATGCGATGAGATAGGTCTACAGGTAAACATAGATAAAACAAAATACATGGTAACAAGCCGAAACACAGGGAATGAAGGAAACAAAAACATAAGAATTAAGGATGTCATAGAGAAAGTAAACAAATTTAAATACTTGGGAGCATACGTAACAAGCAAAAATGAGGTCACGGAAGAAATAAAAAGTCGCTTAGTATTGGGGAACGCATGTTTCTATTCAGTCCAAAAACTTCTAACATCGCGATTAATATCAAGGAAATTGAAATTAAAAATATACAGAACTGTTATTCTGCCGGTAATACTTTATGGTTGCAAGAGTTGGAGTACGACCCTAGCTGATGAACATAAATTACGTGTATTTGAAAATAACGTTTTGAGAAAGATATACGGGCCGAAACGCGACGAGATGATTGGAGAGTGGAGGAGACTGCATAATGAAGAACTCCACGGACTGTACGATTCACCAGATGTTGTAAAAATAATGAAATCGTGACGACTAAGGTGGGCAGGCCATGTAGCTCCGATGGGAGAAAAACGAAGATTATATTCTATCCTGGTTGGAAGGCCGGATGGAAGGAGGCCATTGGGAAGACCGAGACGTCGTTGGGAGGACAATATTAGAAGAGATCTTCGAGAAATAGGTGTTCTTGATGGAAACTGGCTTGATATTGCCCAGGACAGAATCCAATGGCGAACGTTTGTTACTACGGAGATAAACTTCAATTACGTGCCTTACTCTGCACTTCGTTGCTAACACGTGATTTTGACTTACGGTTTGCAATAAGCATCTACTAAATTGGGTTCCAGTTCCATTGTTGGTCCTAACATAATTGACTTTGTGAGCAGTTGTTGTTACGAATCCTTCTAGGGTTCCCAAAATTTGACCGAGAACAATAGGGAGAACTTGGAGAAATACTTGAATTGAGAAATACCAAATACCAAATTTCAGTATTGAAATCGACGATATGAACCAGAATTACTATCCTGTCAACAAATCATTTAATTAAATACCTTTTAAATGCATAGCTATGAAGTGCTCTTGTTGTATTGACTTAATAGGGTGGGTGACACTTAACATTTTCCAGCCTTAGAACCGATCATAGTGAGTGGGAGAGTAGGAAATTCGTGTACAGTGGAACACCGAAAGAGTAGCGATTTTCGTTACACAGACAATTTGCCCGTAGTCTTTTATAAATAAGTAATGGCCCGTAGCCTCTGTGTTGTGCTTGTAAACACGTTGCCTATGTAGTCTCTGCTATGTTTAATATGGGGGTCGTAGCCTTTTATAAAATATGCGGGGTTAGGTAATTTCTGCTATGTTAAATAGGGGTAGAAAGGGTTAAATAACGTAACTAGCATATATTGCTGCTATGTTCAATAGGGGTTGGACCATTGCTTCGTAGCCTTTTATGCAATCTCTACTATGTTAAATAGAGGATAGATTGTAGCCTTGTCGTTTTTTATTTCATCATAATCTACCAAAATCCAGAGTTTGGTGATAATCCGACGAAAATTTGGCAATCAGGAACCAACAGGTTCCCCTATACCATGGCTTGTCGTAGTCTTTAGCAAATACACCACGGCTACTGGGGGAAATATTCTGCTATTGCATGTTCTGTAGGCCTTCAGGGTTCTACAATATGGCTCATTGTCTTTTATGTAATAGATTAAATTCTAATTAAATTCACAACAACCCCAGGTGTATATATAGGGTCGTAAAATAGCCCCGTACTCTTTTATAATGTGAATTAAATTGAATGTTAAATAGGGGGGTGAAAAATGTGTTCATTGCCTTTTATGCCATGTTAATTAGGGGTTGAAAAAAGGTGCCGTAAGGTATTCCTGTGTAATCTCTGCTATGTTAAATAGGGGTCGTAGCCTTGTGCACTATGTTGGGGTGTAGTGTTGGAGGGTCGTAGCGTAGTGTAATTTCTGCTATGTTAAGTAGGGGCCATAGCCTTGCACTATGTTGGGGGCTTGGAGGGTCGTAGCGTAGTGTAATTTCTGCTATGTTAATTTGGGGGTGCCGTTGAAAAATAGGGGTTGAAAAAGGTGGTCATACTCTTTTACAAAAAATAATACAATTAAAAATAAGGGCCGTAAAAGAGAACAAAATGTGTCCAAATCTAGTTCCAAAAAGTAACCACATTTGGTTCCAAAACTCATGACACCATGTATCGTACAACCCTGGAAAATTGACTCCTGGTTATCAGCGAGCCCTGAAAAAAAAGGGGCTTTTTTTTTACGAAAGTGGAGTCAAGTGTCACCCTTCTACTCATAACACAACAGAGGTATCACACGTTGATAAGACGTGATGATACAACCAAGATTTAAACATGCAAGAAATTTTAAAAAATAACCTTGATATGTGAAGTTGCGCATGACAGGTATGAAATAATTTTGAAATGGCATATTGATCACAGACAAGTAAAACAAATTTAAAAGGTTTTAAAGTGTGAGGCCTGGAATCATACTTCATATGGCAAACCTTGCTCGTGACAAGCATCTTGATAAATCGAGTGTGAACCCTTAAAAACAAATTCGATACAAGCTTGAAACAAGGTTCTCTAACAATTATGATAATTGGAACATGAAACACCCATAAAATATGATAAGTTGACAATGTTTCCCATGAAACAATTTTAGCATGCTAGTTTTACCAGAAGAAATATAGTATGCATACTTTTAATGTAAAAAATTACTTTGTTAGGAACGCCAGCTATAAAGATGAAAAATCTCTTTAAACCTGGAAACAGCCAAAGATACTTATGTTTATTTATAGCATTGAAGCATGTATTACTTGAAGCACGTAGAACTTTCAGAAGATATGAAGGTAGCCTATTCGGAAGTATCTGCAGGACTAAACATTTCTATGCTAATGATTATATATTTCAGTAGTATTTTAAAAACAAGAAGTGATTTTATTATTTATAGAAATGTTTACAAATTTTGAAACAAAATACAAAGTTATCACAGTTTATATACGATATTTAACTTTTTATTGTAACTTATGTTTTGTACTGAAAGAAATTAATCAATTTAATTTTCAAATAAACCTCATTTCAATACAAATGCTGTAGTACAATATTAATATAAGTTTACTTTGGAGTGGCCGAGAAATTAGCACTCTCATTCCTGTGCTCGTGGTCACGAATTCAATTCCCCCCGGGGTCCATTGAACAGAGTGTATGTATCCACATTATCCAACACTGTAGGTTTGGTCCTTGGAGTTGGTCTCGCGGTTTGAGAGACCGCCGGCGTGTATCCTTACAGTGTAGTCGCTCACAGTAAACTGTTCGTGCAATTGTTGTGAGATTGTCTCCTCAGTTTGTGTTGTACAAGGAAATGTATTATTTTCTGTAGTTACTCACCAACGTATGCAACAGTAATCTTTGAGTGAAAATATGTTGGCTGAATTTTGCTGGACAGTAACGCGCGAGACACCATGTAAACACTACAAGAGGAGCGGAAAGACTAAGTCAATGTTGGTAAAAATCCTTTGCTTCTTGTATGTTCGTTTTTATTTAATGTAGATTATTTTTGTACTATTTGTGTTGAGGGCGAACATTTCGTTACAATAGCCTTATCGTCAGTCTCGTGATTGTGTATAAAAATGTAATACTCCCCCCCAAAAAAAAAATATACTAGAAGAAAATGTTTTTAAGGTTTAAAATCAGCACGTAAAAATCTACATAAAAACACCTTATTTGGAAGCAGTGAGCGAAGAAAGTTTTATTTTTCTGCCCAGTGTAATTAGTGAGGTAAACTTGAAATATTCTCACACAAAAACAACAACCTAAAACCAAGTTCACTGACTTGCTTAACATTTGCCTCTTCTGAGTTCGAAACACTATATAAATAATGTACTGAAGGGGACATACGTAATGTGTTTTAATTTTCTACAGTATTTATCCATGGTTAAAGGTGATTCTCATTTTCAAGCTACAATGGGCTACTGATTATGGAATCATGAAATCTGGCATATGTTGTGTAATTACTACTTTGTGTGTTTATATGAGAGAGAAAATTAATATTGGAGGGTGTTTAAAAATTAATAGCCATAAATTGAATCTTTCAGACTAAAGTAGTTGAAGTGACGTGAGCCGAAGTTGCGTAAAGGCCGTAAGAGAAGTTTAAATTCAAATGAAATTTGGAAACTTGACTAGTTTTGGAGATGTAGACATGAGCATTTTCACGCGACGTTGTCACAAGTGACGTAATGCGTGGACAAATAATGACGCAATATGCAGTGACTTAGCACATTACCATACTAAAAAAATTGTGCTTTGTATTTCATGTTTAATGACTGAAGACGTGTTTTTGTGGAGGTGATTCCTCAAGTTATTACTAAAATATATTTGTTAGGTACAAACACAGATAAGTGTATACAGAGACGTGTCTTCTACTCTGAAAAGTCTGCGAATTTTTTCCTGGCTTCGCAAAAATTTCTTTTCCCACCACTAGATGTATCTCAGTTCAATAACTCATTTTCATAAACATTCTTGTAAACTGAAGTTCTCATTGGTTGAGCATTTCCTGTTAGGTTGAATATGACAATACGAACCAATCATAACATTGAATTTAACAGGATGTTTTAGGAAATATGTTATTGAGTTCAGAGGCACCGGCGAAAGAAACCTGTATGAGGTCAGAAAGAAGTGCGAAGATATTTATGAATGTCGACCTCGTCTTTGTGATACAACTTTGATTGGGATTGGCTAAACCGATACGTTATACGCCATTACGACATTTCTTCCACGAAGGTATTTCATGTCTCGATCTGAGGAATTTACATCTTCGGAATTGGAACCCTGTTGCAATGATTTGAACTCGATAGTTTGCAGAGCTCAATTAAGAAAAAAAACTGAATGTTTTGTTGTTAGAAGCTCACTAGCATGTTTAGGATGTTAATATCAATTAATAAGTAACACAATTGTCATTAGAATATTGCTATCGTAGCTATCGGCAAATTAAATGCATGGTATGTAACTATATTGGAAATTTATTCTGATTTACTTTTATTGTTTTAATACTAGGAACGAAAATCAGGCTCTACTATATAATTATAGTTAGATCTATAGACGTGTAAGATATGTTGTAGATCAGACAGGGAAAACAATGTAGGTTTAAGTCCCGGAAAACTGTATATAAAAAGTTAGCGCTCTGATTCTAGTAATAATCGCGAAGCCTCCGATCCCTTCATATAATCTGGTACAGAAACATTCATTTTTATAAAATAACTTGGCAACACTGATAACTGGAGTGCTTACAGACGAATACCTACAGTATTTTTTCTATTGTGTCGAATAATGTCATCTAAAGTTTGGTACTGCTATATATAAACTAATGGGAGAAATAAGAAGAACTTTTGGAGAAAATAGGTTGAAACACTGACAGTTGGGGTCTTGAGAACATTGACACCCCAAGCATGTTTTGTTGTGTTGGATAATGTTTATACCAATTTTGGTGCAGACAGGTATAATGTAATGGGGACAATTTCAACAATTTATATGTTTAGATTTTAGCAATACTGACACCCTAGACCAATCTAGTCAGTTTTGGTGGCTCTGATCCAGTCTAGCCAAGACCTTTCCAACGATACCTCAAACGGTTCTCTACACCTTGTGGTTCCTTACATTTTATTTCTGAACCCGGATGGACAGACGGATTGAGCTGTATAGAGCCCCTCTTTTCTTATAGCTTCGCCATTAAGGAACCTAAAATGGATACTTTAAAACAGCCATATATACACACATTTATTAGCTACTGGTTGAATTCATTTCAGTGTATCTATATATGTGAACATAAAACAAATCTACCTAGCGATAGTAGCTTAGTGGTAGTCCGTTGACTTCGAATTCGAGAAGTTGTGAGTCCAAGCCCAGCGACTAACAACCCTCCTGATTTCTCCAGGGTTTTCCCTCAGCCACACCAACCAAATGCAGAGATAGTACACTACCTTCAAATTACGGTTAGAGGAGCATCGTCCACCAAACTTTCTTTTACCTTATCCCGGCCTGAGCCTTAGCTGCCTAAAGGCCATAAAATAATTTGGAATTTAAATAAAACAAATCGACATCATCCGCACGCTGTTATATCCTAATCCAGCCTTCTACGTCCAGTGACTACTACACTCACTTCGAATAAATTTTGATAAAATGCCGCATATTTGGTCATTTTGACTACAGTACTTCAGGGTTTTCTTCGGTCCAACCAAGTGAATGTCGAGATGCTACATTCTACCCGCTACATGCCCCGTCCTTTTCCGACAGCAGTTGAATAGTAAGATGTGATTGCCTACTCTGCTAAGACAATGTAACGTTTCAGAATTACCATATGCGTCTCGAAGCTGAAACTACCGTAAACGTTAATCAATCTACGTTATTGGTGTCATTCAAAGTTCTTTTCCTCATCTTGCTTTATAAACGCATTAAAAAAAAATCTACTTGTATATCCTTACCTTCCCACTAATCAATAGAAAGGAAAATTGTAAAATTAAAATCAACCTAATGGAAGCCGGATGTTAAGTCCTTCTGGGCAGGACTAAGCCAGCGTTGAACAACAAGGGACAACCCTTTAGCTCTGACTCTGAACGAAACTACTATGTCGGACATTTCTAAGAAAAGAAAATTCTACTGTATTTCACTGTTCCACTCTGATTTTCAATAACGAAAGCGCTAAAGGAGCCTTCCTACTGCTGACAGGAACAAAATGCACAACGATTAAGGTCCTTTCAACTTTCCGCCTCCATTTTAAGAAAAACAAAAACGTCAAAATCGTTTTGCTCTTATTTGAGCTCTCCACATCTCACTATTGAATACCGTCTGTCGCTTCAATTTCCAGCTAAGTGCTTACGAGCTGATACCAAATCTGGTTGTCGTCTGCAATGATCCCCTTTTATGTTCTAGCCTCGGCGACGATTGAAGTAGTGGAAGCGTTCTAATCGAATTGAAAGCAAAATGTTCAACCCCAAAGGCATTTTAGCAAATTGGAACAGTCAAAAACATATTTGAAATGTGCGTCTGCATGTGTGTGTTTGAGCCTGTATATTTGGATCTGTGAGACTGTGTACCAACTACGTGATTTGGCTTTGTTGACCCTAAAACACGCAATCTGAAAATGAGAATGTCTGTATTTCCCATCAGTAATGAAACAGTTACTTGCTTTAGAAATCTAATTTTGAAGTAGAGCTTATACACAGAACAGCAGTGTGACTGTGGAGAGATAGAAGAGGATGAAGGTTCGTAAGTTAAACAAATTCACTAATAAATAGCTAGTAACATTTGTTAAAATGATTACTACGCGTAAAATTCGTTAGTTTGCTTTGATAAACTATAGTTTCTTTGGGCCATTTGAGTAATGCGGACTTTGGTCCGTCCCGATTTTAAAGATTTTGCATTCCTTTTTTATTCCACAAACCAAGGTTGATTCATTTAAATCAAGGTGGTTTAAATCATGATTTAAATCTCGATTTAGATCAGATGAGTTTTTTAAATCAATGATTTAAATCGAAAATAGATTTTTTATTTTAAAAAGTGCAGTATTAAAAAAATTACTGCATTTAAATAAAATGCAGTAATTTTGATCATTCTGGGTTTCGAATCATATGTAAGCTTAAAATTTACCCTTTAGTTCTTACCTGATGATATACTTTTATGATGTAAACAAAAAGAAATTGATCTGCCTAGAATTTTAACGAAATATTTGATTGATTCATTTTTTGCTAAATTTTGGAAGAGAACGTAGGAACCCAATTCACATTATAAATTTACAATGTGTATTACAAATATGTTCATTTTTTGTAAAACATAGGAAAACGAACACATATAAAACAAAAAATTCAGTTTTTGTTTACATAATAAAAATTGTTGTTTCGTAACATTACCTACTTTGTCCATTTATTTAAAATAATTTGATTTCTTCTCAAATTGTTCAAAAGGAATTTAATACTCAATGGAAGTATAAAGTTTACCTGTGTGTATGCTGAAGGATGAAAATTCAAAGCTGCACATCCTCTATTGATTTGACCTCGGGGTGGTCGAGAGATTAGAGAGCTCCCTTTCTGTGTGCGTGGTCACGCGTTCAAATCCCACAGAGGTCAATTGAACATAATGTTTCGGAGCCCGTTTTACCAAAAATTGTAGGTCCAATCCTTAGAAGCCTACCAGCTCGTTTTGGACGTTAATAATAATTCACTCACCTTTTCTGTTGATTTGACTGCATTAAATATCTCTCATTGAATTGAATTTTATCTCAGACTTTTAGGCAACTTTGGATCAGACCTAATGGATGATGGAAGAATTGGTGGAATGAAGAAAGTGGAAGGAAACGAGAGAACCCTGATAAAACCCACGTACGTGGAGTTTGTTCACCGCGAAGATCACATGGCACGAGCGGGGATCGAATCGGGGTCCCCTCGGACCAGAGGTGAGCGCTGTACCACTGAACTACGCCAGCTACAAAATAGCTCTCATACTTTATGGAATATTGTCATGGGGTGTTCCCAAATTGACAGTGCAATTTTGAGGACTGAAACCTAAGTACTAAAATTTATCTAAAAACTTGGTTGAAATGATTTTTTTTTCTTATCAAACTTAAATCCTAGAATATTTCACTAGAAAGATGTAACCTGAAGAAAAGAGGCAATTGCGATTGTAAAATTTGCAATTATTTAGGAAGGAAGACTAAGCTGATAGGTAGAAACTTTGTAAATTGTTTCTTTTTCGAACTTAATTATGGTATATACCCCCTCTGAAACAATTCATTCTGTATTGACGAAAGTAACGTAGACGTTTCCTTCATGTTAACTTTCTTTGTAAATTTCCTACCATTAGTAAGTAACGCCATATCTCCCTGCCTTCTAAAAATTATTACAAGTTATTATTGCCTATTTTCCATGGTTATCTTCCGCAGCGAACGCCACACATTCGCGAATTTCATTTTAATTTTTATTTGTTAAGGTATTTGAAAAGGAAAAAAAATAACTTAGTAGCTTTTTCAGTGCCGCAAGCTATTTAAATAAAAAGATTGATTTAAATAAAACAAATCGATATATATATATATATAAATGTTTTTGTTTTGTTAAATCGTGATTTGGTTCAACCCCGACACAAACGTATATAACCCAGTCGGAAATCGAAGGCAAAATCTCTGAAACGCTAGTCTGATGCCTTATACCTCGCGACCACTGAGGCCGGAGTTAGTTTGCGCACTTAAAAGGGCAGATAATAAAAGGCCGAGATCATACCTTGAATCAGATCGTGCTTTCCCCTTCACTCCATCTGTCACAGACTGGAGTACATTAAAAGACAGAGGATGGAAGCAACCTTAGAAATTATAAGGATAAAAAATGTAAGTGTTTCAATGAGATTGTGTTTGACACACGGAATGTTATCGTATCAGTGAATTAACATATCCGTGTGTTATTTGCCAAGATCTTGATGTACAAGAGAGTGTGATGAAGTGGGTTTCATAAAATGCATTATGTCCCACTTTAATTTTTATTAGATTACAATACAACGTTTCAAATATTAAATTATAATATTCTTGTAGCTATGCAGCGTATCCGGCTTAAAAGTATTATGGAAGAGAAACAATGACTTCATCATTTATAAAGATATTTCTTTATGATTAGATCGTCGTATACAGTAACTCAACATTTTTTTACACATCCAGTAAAATCGATATGCGCATCATTAGCGGAACGATTAATAGCCAATCTGTATTTATCTCATTACATACGTTTGACAATAATGTACGCGATAGGCGTTACTTTAACAATGACAGGACGAATGCGACGACGTAACCTGGAAGATCTCATACTGGAGTTTCATGCACTTGATTCGTGCTTGACATGGTTCCATGGGAATTCCAATGGAGTAAGATCCGGAGACCTAAGGGTACAAGTAATTGGATAAGAACGCATCAGGGCTGATTTTATTGAAAACTTGCGTTTTTTTTTTTTGTTTTGTGTTTTTCGATTTGGGTGTGTAGCTAATTGAAACACGTGTTTTATTGTGTGTTCTAAGTGTAACACGTGTTTTAATTGGCTATTCACCCAAATGGCAAGCAACGCAAGCTTAAAAAGAAAGCAGCCCTCACAGTTCGGCCGATTCGAAAAAAGCTAGCCAAAAGCAAAAATAAAAAAAAAGTTACTAGTTAGGGACCTTTTTTCATGTTGGGTTGGCTACAGTACATCTGTAATGGTCAGAAATTGTTGAATGAGAACACCATGTCAGAGTTAAGGGACAGCAGAGAAGAATGGACAAATGATCCTGTCCTTCATTAATGCACACCACTTATTGCTACAAACGCTCTCTCACGTAAACGGAGAAGATACGCGCATGCGTAAGTTGTGTGGCTACATGCAGGCTCTGCCAAAACAATATTTAGAGATTACCTTTGAAATCGCGCATTGTTTATTGATCTGAAATCGCGCATTGTTTATTGATCTGCTAATTACCTGATATTTTAACATAAATCATTTTACAGCTCTGGAACAGTAGGTGAGACTTTAAACTAGCCATCTGCCGAAGGACCCCACACAAACCTTATGGAAATTGGATTTCAGAGCAATTGCCTGAAACCGTGATATGTTGTAGATCGTGTCATCCTGAGAAAAAGTCTTCATGGGCACAACCACCAATCACTGACCGTTTGGCTACCATGAGACCGCTTTTTTGAAAACACTCGAAGATAACAATATTCTTGGATTTCGATAGAATTGCCTAAAATAATGTTATATTGTAGATCTTGTCACCCTGAGAAAAAGTCTCCATGGGCACAACCACCAATCGCTTACCTTTCGGCCACTACAAGGCCACTTAGTTCAACACTTGCGAATATATATTTCGAAGTGGTGGAATGGTCTCTGACTGTAATGATTTTGTCCTGATAAAATATCTGAATGTGTACATTGTACAACCTAAATAGTACCAAGCGTCAGTTGTGGCTAGCGAGCGACTTTACCTCAGTTAGTAGAGTATTTGTTCACATTCGGGAGGTTCGGCCCGTGCCGGCCATCCGGACTGGATTTTCGAGGGCTATTATCCTTAGTCCTCCCAGATTAATTCCGGGATGCTACCTGTACTCAAATGGCCTTGGCCGCTACCTTGCCTATCCCTTTCCCGGGTTGTATAATCGCTGATTGATTTCATCCCTCTTATGTGACGGACTTAGGCGAAAGTTGCAAATCTGCCCAAAAAACAAACGTTAATGTCAATTGTTGCTAATATCATAGCTTGCCGCGACTCTACTGTCTCGTGAGCAGTGACACCAAGTTGGCACTCGAAAGACATGCGGGTTCAAACCCTGCTCCAAACATCTTAACTGATGTTGTCCAGTTCTTTTCAACGACGAACGCCCTGATAGCACTTGAACCATAACCCTGGTCATTAACGTGGCTGTCTCGGAACTCGGATGAGTGTTCGCCTAGGACTACTGTACCCTTGACGTGAGACC
Source organism: Lepisma saccharinum (assembly GCA_022664845.1). Lineage (NCBI taxonomy): Eukaryota > Metazoa > Arthropoda > Insecta > Zygentoma > Lepismatidae > Lepisma > Lepisma saccharinum. The sequence continues at coordinate 23,674 of JAGDQP010001353.1, read as the reverse complement.
CCTATCCATCAAAGTTGCCAAAGAAGCCTACAAATATCAATTAAACGTCGGTGTAATCATCATACTTACTTTTCTCTAATATTATCCTTTGCTAGTTCAATATACCCATAGTGTGTATATGTTTCAGATATGGAATTAAGGCAACTGGCATCTATCCTGTCGGCCGACATCGGGTAAAAGTATCGAAATATTGAACGAGATAGAAATAGTCGACGTGCAAGTTCTACCAGGGATTGCCTATGTCCAGAGAAAGGTCAAAGGGATGAGGAAGGCAGCGGCAGAGTCATTGTAGTATAGGACAGGACAACCATGGAAAACCTAAGTTAGGATGGCCTAACAAGTATTTAAACCCGAACCTCCCTATTGAGAATCAAAGCTCTAGAAACTAAGCTACGCCCGTTCTATATATTTCCTCTATACATTTGCACGTTCTCGTTGTTTATATAAACATTTGCTGTTCTTCCGCATTTATTCCTACTAAAACAAACAAAGTGAAAAGTGGGCATCTTGCTGGATCTCTTCCCTCTGGGCACTGCACTGTGCCTCAGGCGAAGAACCAGGTTTCCTGCAAATAGTCTGTAAGAGTATATTGTAAGTAAACTGTATATTGACAAACTGCTGGAGTAACAGGTTAGATACAGTTTTGCAACGGGCAATATAGGTATTGTGAACTATCTTCCTATTCGTTTTCTGTAAGTGATCAGTAACCCTATTCTTTATACGAACATGGCTAACAGAAATCAAATGCCATGTGTAATCTTTAATCCGGTGTTTTGTCTAAATCATCTAACTAGGTTATATGATGATGGTAATGTAATGTAAGGACAGATAGTTAGTAGAAGATGCTAAGAAGCTGCTATGGCAAGTTGATATGGAGATGGTGCGCATGTGATTCTTAACTGGAATCGTTCAATTAATACTAAAATCAGGAAACTAGCAAACAATCCCAGACGTGCGATGTTAAACATATTAACTCAAACGAATAGTGACACTTATTTCATTTGTAATTAAGCTAACTAATACAGACTTTCAATTCAATTCCGAGTGCAAGTTTTTACTTTTCGGAATATTTATATTCCTGAATACGTTAGATGCTGTCCTACGCATGTAGATGACAAAGGACATCTGTTTCCGTGTTTGCTCCGTGGATTACGATTTGGTCGAAACCGAGTTATAAAAGGATCGGAGGTTATCACCTTTTTTAACCGGCACTGATTGTAGCACCGAATGGATACATACTTGCAATTTTAGGGACTTATATCTCAGATTCTCGGAATAATGATGCACAAATGCTCCGCAATTATTTTCAACGTGATACTAGCGGTATAAGTGAATGGTTCGAGGAAAAGTATATTTTTGTAGTAGATCGAGGGTATAGATATGCTATCTTTGCTTGAACGCCTTGGTATTGATCATAAAGTGCCAGTACTTGGTCAGAAGCAACTTTCAACTGAGCAAAGTAATGAATCTCATTTAATTAAAAAATCTAGATGGGTAGTAAAATCCATAAACGGCCATTCAAAATAAGATTTAAATTGTTTCAGGGCACTACTCCAACTGCACATGCTATATATCTTGGTAATTTTCTACCGTATTTCCGGAGCAATTATCAATAGATATTACGACCCTATTCATATGCAAGACGCTACCATAGAAATGGTTCAATAAATGCTGGCGAAAGTACGAGATCTTAACGTCGTTCAAGCACGTTCTGGAAGTTGAAAGTCTGCAACGGAGAAATGGTCAGTGGTTACATCTGGAAGCAAATCGTCTACCTGATTTTCCACACGTGACTTTAGAATACTTACAGAGTATAACTCTTGAAACCTATCAAATCAAACTAGCCCCGTTGTACATATAGCATAAGCGTCAAAGTGATGAAACATAAGTGCTTGAATTAGATACTCATTTCAATAAGTCTGGATTTATTTGCTTACGAATCTATTATCCATTTTGAAACCAGACAAGATATTATATTTGGATTGCATACAATATACAGCATGACAATGGTGATCCACCAATCACTGAGTATTATTGCACTCTTGGGTACTTGTGGGCACGTAGCTCATGTTGTTGAATCTAGATTATGCAAGTTATGAAAATAACATCAAGTACCCATCAATTCTACTGCTAGTTCATATTCTTGACGCTGCAAATAGAATGCAACAAGAAAACGTTCACTACTGAATTGAAGTTGTTCCAGATTAGGAGAGAGGAAGCTGGTATAAACCAACTCCTTAATTATATGATGTTCATGTTATTCCGTTTACTATGAACTTCGAGAAAGCTCACTATTCAACTACTCAGACGCACTCCACCCTCAAACATCGAACTCACACTAATCAAGCACCCTTCAATGAGATTATAAAAAAAAACTCACCTAAAACATCTAATTCCAAACGAGATGCGCAGAAGCTCTCACATATCACGCTCTCACGAATACCAAACCCAGCGCCAAGGTGACAAAAACTCAAAGATCATGTTGTGCAACAGGAAACACCCATGGGGACTTTCTCTCAGGATAAAATCTAAATATATCACAGTTTCAGAAAATTCCACCGAAATTATCTTCGACTGTTTTCAAAAAATGGCTTCGTAGTGGCCAAACTGTCAGTGATTGGTGGTTGTGCCCATTGAGACCTTTTCGCAGGATGACAAGATCTAGAACATATCACGGTTTCACCAAATTCTACTCAAATCCAATTTCCATAAGGTTTGTGCGGGGTTCTTTCAACCCTTTCGTTGCTTTCTTTTCCACAGAAGAATTCAACCCACGTCTGAAATTTTGATAGATGATCTTACCAAGCATACATACGATATGATACAGATAGCTCTCAATGGCTTCCTGTGAACACTTCAAAATTTTAGTCTGTTATTCAACACACTTAGTTCTTAAGATACGGACGTCGACTGATAATTTTAACGCCAAGTCAGGAAAATGTTGTTATTCGTGATAAAGGGAAAGTTACAACTTATTAGGTAGGTGTTTAACATGTTTGATATTTCACTGTATCCTTCAAGTAATGTGACAAATTTGTGATAATTAATTAAACACTATACACATACAGTCAGTTTCAAATCATGGTTAGCTTGGTGTTTACAGACGTTCAAATTACATCACTTGCAAATGACGTAATTATTTCGCAAGTGATAACATAAGCTGTGTCAGTTTAGCAAATCACAGTCGAAGTTGTGCCCAAAGAAGGTATTTGACCAATGCGTATTATTAAGCTTCGCTGATGAGATAACACTTATACTGCCGTTCAAAAGTGATGCTCAAAGCAACAATACTTATAATAAGTAATATCACTTCGAGATTGTTCTGAAGTTTATTACAGGGGCAATGGAAAATGGTATGACGTTACAATACTACGTCCTTGAACCTTACGATGCACAAACATGCATTAGCATAGATGGAGAGATAATAAAACAGGTGAATTGTTTCATATTCTCTTCCCTATACTAGAATAGACTAGTTCTAGTGCTATTTCCAGTATTTCAAATAAAGATTGAATCTTTGATTAACAAACTAATGGCCGTAATTCTAGAATGTTACCCAGTAGGAAATAAATACCACTTAAGAGATTCTAGTGGAGCTGGACCAAAAACTAATCTGTAAATGTACGTATACTAAAGTATAGCCAATATAATTAGAAGAAATCATTTCAACACATAATGATCCTTAATTGTATTCACTAAAGATCTTGCATTTAAGATTTATCCGATGAAGCCATTTGTTTCAATAAACAACTGCTTGTTAACTTCTATTAACACACATCAGAAATACTTATTTCTCGATTCTGTATATTTAGACATTTAGCATATTTACCTGTTGAATAAATCTCAGCACATCATTAGTTTCAACAAAAAGTAACGTCAATTAAACGTATTAAAATTTAGAAATATTATTTCGTAACTTAAACAACAAAAGCTAAATGAATCCATTTTTTCTTTAAAAAGTGACAAAGAAGGTTATATTGTTTTTGAAGATGATTTAGATCCAAAACTATGAATCACGTTAGTACTCATTATGTTCATTATATGACAGTTTCCCTTTTACATTGTCATCCACCTCCCTTTTTTAAACAGACTTGTATCTCAAAATATTTTCCAAATAGTGTAGCACTTAAACAACTTCAATTCCTTACCTTCAATCATCTCATCTTTCCTTTTTACCTCACTCGCAACTCCAGTAGTAACAGTTCATATAATGCAAAAGTATATAATCAGTTCTACAAACAATATCACAAATTATTTTCTAAAATACTTATTACTAAGTTACATCAAATTCCAACTAATATATTTCAGTGTCTCTAAGCTGAACAAATAACACAACGTGTAGAATTCCATTAAAAGATAATCATTCCTGAAGGCACGACATCAGCTTTAAGTTAAAAGTTTTAAAAGAGTCGTATCAATATACAGACACTCATCTGCATTGCAAAATTCACAAAATTTATCAGCAATTCAATGCCGCATTTCTTTTCATGACTGGAATTCTATCCTGATAGTAGTGACTAATAAACGCCTCTTTCTATTTAGTAGATAGTTTATCTCTTGTTTTTTTTATCAATTCAATACTCAATACTTCTCTTTTCTTCCTAGTTTCACAAGCTATTTCTCTTTAAGATTCTTTACTTTCTTGCCTATCTTCTTCTTTTTTTGAAATTCGATTCGTAGGTGTCAATTCCTTGGATACGTTGTTATTTTTAGAGCTCAAATTTTCATGTTGAACCTTAGACATGCACATTTCTTTAGATACCTGGTAGGTTTACGTTCATTTCTGAAAGATAAGTTAGGTTTTGAAAGTCATCTTGCAATATACTTAAATCTCCTTTAAGCAATAAAATTTGTGCATTCAAATCATCTTGGGAATAATTTTCATATTTTTGTGCTAAAATTATTGGATTTACTGTATCTAAAGGTTTTTCAATGGCTTCATACGAAATTTTCCTTGAAAATATTGATTCATCTGGTTGCATCAAATGTTTAATTTTCCGTTCCATGAATCACTTGTTCCAGTGACAGATTCTCAATTCCATAATCTGTGTTGGCGTTCGATTCTTTTGATTCGTTACGTAATAAGTTATTTGATTTGGAATCCTTTTCTGTGGCTATGTTTTGCGGTTTTTGAGTTAATACTGGTGGATTTGTTATATATATCTGTGTATTAGCTCCTTTTTTGTTTTGATTAATTTTGTATACATAATATTCACATGGAAAGTATATTTTTGGTATTTTTGCTCGTATTGATCTTCGCTGTGATTCTTTCTGTATACTGATTGATTGATTATGTTCTGAAGTATCTTGTTCCCTCATTGTTTTATGGTTGGGTAAAGATTGATCCCATCAATCATTTGAGTTTGTAATAGGATGGTTTTTATCCATTTTTATTATTATTCATTTACCATGAGCCTTTTTATTTGGTCCTCATGCACGATTCTTGTTCTTTCCTCAATTTGTACAAGTACCAATCTGTCTCCTCTACTACCTTAGCTTTTATGAATTTGGCATTTTATTAGGAATGTCTTTTTACCCAAATCCATTGACCAGTTCGATGTAATTTTGGTGTGCTGGTGACTATCGTGACATGTATTTCTTTAGGTTTCGCGCATTCGTGATCTAAACTGTTATAGAGAGTGCGTGAGTTCTGCTAGAGAATGATTTTGTAATTTTTCTGTTTGCGCAAAACGCAATATGTATACTGTATTTTGTTGGTTATATCTTTCTAATCAACGTTTATTTTCCTTCCTAGATATTCTCTTAAACAATACTTTAATGTCGTGTACAGTCCTCTCTGATTGCCCATTATTTTATGGGTGCCAAGCTGGAGAGTGCACTAGTTTGATATTCTGCTTATTACACCACTGATTAAATTGGAAGCTAGTAAAGGGTGGATCGTTATCTGTAACTAGTATTTCTAGCGCTCCATCTCTTTGCAATGAAATCTAATTGTTTGGTTGTTTCCTCAGCTGTCGTAACATGCATATATCTTAACTCGATCCATTGTGAATAACTATCTACCCATATTAAGAATTTTAATTCGCAAATTCGAAAAAAAATCTAAATGAATTATTTGTAATGGGTTACAAGTCTTTTGGCAATTATTCGTTGCTGATTGTGTGTTCGACTTGTTTCCTGACATTCAGAGCAGTTATTGTTTGGAGCTTTCATTCTATTTCAGCCGTAGGCCATCAATAATATATTCTTAGAATGACCTACATTCACTCAGCACCCAAATTAAATTGATGAAGTCGTTGTCGATATTTAAAAGGAATTACTAACCTCCTTCCTAGGAAAATGCAACCATTTTGAACTGTTAATATACTATATAAATAAAATAAGAGCTATATTCTTTGTTCTGAAACTGTTTCGGTAACGTATTCGCCATCCCTGTTCTATCCACACTTTTATTTGTTTTAATGTTTTATCCTCTTCTCTTTCTTCCATTATGTTATTGACATAGTTCGAATGCTCATTTAGGTTTAGTACATAGTGAGTCGATTGCTCTGAATCTCCTGTAATTTTCTCATTGGGCATACGGGATAAACAATCCGCCACCTGTAACTGCTTGGAGTATAATATTATATAAGTGTTTCCCGAAAGAAACAGGGCCTCGCGCAGTAACCGGGATGGACAGTTGATGGTCCCGAAATCAATTTGACAGGCGTATATTTCGAAATGCCTCTCGTATAGGTATATGTGAAACTTTTCTACAGCTGTGATTACAGAGAACCCTTCTTTTTCGTAATGGCAGTACCATTGTTCTGTTTATGTTAGTATATCTGACATCAAGCTATCGTTTTTAATTTATCATCCATAGTTCTATTGCACAATTGTGCCCGATAGTATCTGTAATTAACACCACACCTTCCTTTGGATTAAATATTTGAAGGTATTTACTATCTCTTATAAGTTCTTTTAAGTCCGTAAATTCCTTTTCGTATCCCTCTCCCCAAACTGATCTGGATTTTTTAAAAACAAATTGTAAGTAATTAAGCTCTCGGTGTCAAACTGGGTACATGTTTATGAAAAAACGTGAAAAGGCCCAAAACGGATTTGTATATTTAGGTAGAACAATTTTGAATGGCAGCTCTACGTTTCGATATAGGTAGGTATGATTTATTATATACTGTATGACCCCCCAGGTATTGAACTAAACTTTTAAAGAATTGGCATCTTTAATTTTGATGTTTAATTCCCTGAATTTATGCAATACAAGAAGAGTACTTTCATAATATTGTTGAAGATTATGGCCGCAGATGATGACATCGTCTAGGTATGCCTGGGTAAAAGGTAAATTTATTAATGTCAGGTCCATAAATGTTTGAAAAATAAACAGAGCACATTATACTCCAGAATCCAATATTTTATGTTCGAACAGACCCAAGTGAGTATTTATAACCAAAAGCTTTTAGTGGCTTCGTCTAATTCCAGCTGTAGATAGGCCTGGTTCAAATCAAGGATCACAAAAGTAGTAGCTCCCTGCAATTTGTTTATTTGATCTTCAATCGTGGGTAGAGGATATGACATATTTTTGACTACTGACTACACGATTTACTACTGTTTTAAAATCTGCGCCGATTCGAATGTCAGAGGTATCCTTTCTCGGGACCACTATTATTGGGGTGGCCGGCCCATTCTGAATATTGTCGATATATCTAAACCCAACTTAACTTTATCTTGTAAACTATAAGACACATTATAGTGTCTCCTGAAAGTCAGTGTGACATAGCTTTCTATCGGAATATGCACTTTATAGTTACGAAACTGGTTATAAGATGCTAGATTTTAAAACATTCTGTTAATCATTTAGCAACTGATATTTTAGTCTAGCTTCCTCAACACTTATATCAGAGTTTTTTTTAAAAATAAGCCTTTAGATCGTTCTATATCCTAAAATATGATTTTCACAGAGACCAAATTATTTTTATCAAATCTCTACTTAATATCACATACCGTAGTTTACATTCCATTAAAAAAATCACATTTCTCCGTTGTGAACCTATCCAAGTGTCCAAAAATACTACGCCCTTAATAGCTAATTGTGCACCATTTGGAACGATAACTTGAGTTGACATGGGTACTAAAGTTTCATTCCTTTTGATTTTGTTGTATAAATCAAAATATATAATACTAACGCCTGAGGCCGTGTCTAATTCGGCGTGTATGTTATGCTCAGTTATTTTTAGTTCTCTTAGGTAAGATTCAACCAAGTTCACAGCCAACTTGTGATATATCACTCTGCTATCACTAGACTTAAATTGTAATATTCTAGACTTCAAGTAATGCATTTTGGGAATGCATGTATTGCATCTCTCCCCAGAATCTTTTAAAATTACTGTCTGGAGATTTTTACAGTTCAAATTCATAAATTGAACACATTTTTACATCTATAAATTCCCATCATCGTTATCAGCTACTTTGATATTCTCTTCCCTTTATTAGAATATACTATGTCCGATGATATTTCCAGTATTCAAATAAAGATTGAATCTTTGATTAGCACACGAATGGCCTTAATATTAGAATGTTACACAGTAGGGAAAGAATACTAGTTGGGAGATTATAGTGGAGCTGGATCAAAAACTAAACTGTAAATGTATACTAAAGTATAGCCACTATAATTAGAAAAAACCATTTCAACACATAATGATCCTTTATTGTATTCACTAAAGATCCTGCATTTAAGATTTATCCAATGATGCCCTTTGTTTCAGTAAACAACTGCTTGGAAACACATTTAACTTCTATCAACACTCATCAGAAATACTTATTTCTCAATTCTTTATATTTAGACATTTAGTTTATTTACCTTTTGGATAAATCTCAGCACATCATTAGTTTCAACAAATAGTAACGTCAATTAAACGTATTAAAATTTAGGAGTATTATTTTGTAACTTAAACAACAATAGCTAAATGAATCCATTCTTTTTTTAAAAGTGACAAAGAAGGTTATATTGTTTTTGAACATGATTTAGATCCAAAACTATGAATCACTTTAATACTCATTATGTTCATTATATGACAGTGTTCCTTTTACACTGTCATTGTTCAAAATATATTAGACGAAAGGAAAAGCTATATTCTACTATTTCCGTTGGGAGCTCAAATCTACGAACCGCTCATGGATATACGTACGTGCTCCAATTAAGGTAACGTAATTATTGTATATACATTTAAAAAATAAGTTAATGCATCTGGTTGGATAGGAGCCAAATATGATCATTGAGCGATATTAATCTTACATGCTTCGCAACAAATTGTATCAGAACATCCAAGAGTATATAGTCGCACTGAAACATGAAGCAGCGAACTACAGCTGTGATAGTAACTTAAAAGCAATGTTCCTGGAGCAACTGAAGATATGGAGATTATGGAAGATGATGTTGGCTGTGGCAGATCTGACTTTCCACAAAACATTAGATCCGGACGCACTCGATTAACATTGGAGAAGGGCACAGTAACATTACGGAAGGTATCGTTCTGAGAAGATCACATGTTGAAAACATCCTAAATATCAAATAAAATTTCCACTATAACTAGGAACAAGATGTTTGTTTGCACTGCAGGTGCCAACATGAAAAATTCAAATGCAGAGTCAGCTGCTGGCGATGGAGAAAACGAAGTCATTATGAATAGTTTTGTTTCGTGATCAACATCAATGAAGTCTCTATATCTCCCTTTAGAAGCACAACAAATTTAGGGCGCAACCTTCGTCGCACAAACTCAGTTTGATGATTTGTTGTTGATTTCAAATGACAATCAGAAAAGCCATTAATGGATATTCTGTAGATGATGTGTCTGAAGCGAAACTAATAGTGGGGCCACGGTGGCTCAGTTGGTAGAGCGCTTAGCTCGGATGCTAGGGGTCGATCCCTGTTCATTCCATGTGGGCTTAGTGATGGACAAACACCGTGTGCATAGGTTTATCTCGAGATACTCCCGTTTCCTCCCACTTTCTTTATTCTACCACTTCATCCTATCATAATCCATACGGCCTGAGCCATAGTTGCTCAAAGGCCTTAAAATAAATTCAAATTCAAAATTCCATGAAACTAATAGCGGATAGAATCACCGCTCCTGCGACAATAGATATCGGAACTCACAATAATTTAATTTCTTGAGAAACGCTGTTAGTTTGAATTAAGAACCGAGACGTTAACTATAAACTGGTAATCATGTTTATCTTGTTACTGGGCCTCACCGAACATATTAACAATCGTGCGATCGAATACCACGTATTGCAATAAAAACTACAGCATTAACTTTCTAGTGATGAAAACTAAATTCATAATGTTAAAATTGGGACTTATGCCTAATAGTCTACATTATTTATGAGAACAGTCTTGCCGGAGTAAATAAATCTTGAAGAACATCAGCAATCATACATACAGTCTTATAGAAGTCATGTAAATTGTAAATTAAAGCATGTGTGTTTTAAAGGCCCTTTCGAAAGCGTTTGTTTGCAGCTGCCTCGCTAGCGTAGGTGGTGCAGTGTTGGATAGTTGACTGGAGGGCCGGAGTTGGGTTCCCTCCGCAAAGCTCAACGTTTTTATCATTATTTCACAAAAGCATTACTTCTCTTGTTACTACTTATGAATAAATGCTTGTTTTGGAATTTTCAAGCACACATACGTTGAAAATACATGGATTAAACGTTAGTATCGAAACGTTATTTTAACATTATAAACGTAACAAAATGTCCGCCTCTTCAATGGTTTGTTCGACGTTGAATAATAGTTGAGAAGAAACTAGTTGATATCAAGAAACAGACGATGTAGTTGGCCAAAACAGAGAATGGTTGCTGTCTACTGCTATGCATATTTAGTTGGATCTTGTCCGTTGCTTTCATCATGATATACAGTGTTAACTTTACAACAGCAAATAATCCAAATGTCTGCTGCTGGAACGTTCCACACTCGTCGTTGGTAGCTCAGCATGTTACCCCTGAACCACGATGTCATACCTTGAGATTCATTACTCTTTTACGGTATCTATAAGGAAAGGCAGACTTGAAACGCCACAAATCCAGACGCATCGTTTCGCCACCATGTAAGAAAAATAATAAAGAATACTTTCCCTCTTTATTTGTTATGTGCATTTTCCCTTAACACTTTGACCATCATTGTACTGTTAAATGTGAATTTCTCAAGAATTGTAATGTTGCATTAGGAAAATGTATATAATGCGAAATCTATGTCATAGTTCAAAAGGAAAGTTGAAAACACTTCACATCAACGTCCTGTTAATGAAATTAAATGGTCGTTGAAATATAGTTTAAAATTCAATCTGTTTTCAACATGAAAATGAAGAACATGAGAAACGTAGTTAATTTTATTCTATTCGCTTTAAAGCTCAATTTTTACGCAATTAACTTGAAGAGATAATCTAGGGCACAGTTCAATATGTTAGTTAAAAACACGTCATATTAACGTCCCATCAAAGAGTATACAACATAATAGTTAATGGGATTCAATTAGATTTTAACTACAAATTTTATTGCATTAAATTAGAAAGAATCCCATGAAAAGAAATCTATACCATAGTTGAAAATAACAGGTCAATCCACGTTGAATTAGCATATTTTTAACAATATAAAATCTGATGAAATATGATTTTAAATTAAACGTACTTTTTTCAGCCGATAACGTTTAATCCACGAACTAAACCAAAAATCAACGTTTTAAACACGTTTGTGAGCTACTGAGGTTTACAAAGGCCACAACAACAAACATCACAACACAGTATGGATGATATATGCGCAATTTCAAAGCAATATAAAACATTTACACACATTGGTTCAGTTAGTTTCATTGTAAATCAAACACACTTAAGAAACAAACAACTTAAGACCCGAAGTACAAGAGCTCACGATCAAGAGGGAATACAACAACAAGCACAATCAACAAAAACTACACTCAAGATGTTCTAAGATAGTGAAGAACAGGCAAAGACGAGTCAGCAGAAATTGGCACGATAACTTAGTTTTGCCAGCCGTGTGGCCGTGTGGTCTGCGGCGGTATGCCAACGGCTCAAGGTCCCAGGTTCGAGTCCCGGCAGGGGCATGGGTGTGGATTTTAATAGCTAAGAGGTGAATCGTGACGGGACGAAGTCCAAAGTTCCTAGACTGGCCCATATAAAAATAAAGCTTATTTATTTATTTTAGTTTAAGATAACTTAGTTTCGTGATTCTGCAGTTATTCGTCACAATAAGGATATGTTGCAAGTTACTTAGCAAATTGTGTATATAAACTCCTTGACGGAGATACAAGACACTTTTTTTCTGGAAGGAAAACGAATGATAGGAAACAATAAACAAAAATTCAATTCCACCTGAACCAGTAAATTTAAATGTTGAAGAGATTCATATTTCCGAGCCTGTAGGTAAAATTAATGATCCGTCACATTCATCAAAATGATAGGCAAAAATAATACGAAACCTTGTGGAAAGTAAAACGAACTTCATCACCCGCTTAAGGCAAATTTGAAGGAACTAGATTATTCAGATGTTTAAACTGAAATGCTAACCGGAACCACTCTAACTTGTTGTGTTACGATTGGTTGACAGAGTATGATGTAACCAAAGAGACAAGACCACAAAAGTTAGGTGCAATTGATTTTTCTTGTGTTTGATTTGACGCAAAATGTACACGCATCGATGTGCCAATGGCAATATCTGAGTAAAGTCTATTCGTTTTGAAGGTTTATTAATACTGTTATTGTTGTAGTCGCCGCTGTTATTAGTTTAGTATCACTACATTTAAACGACCCAGACATCACTCGACGACAGGGACAAATAATCTTTAACAGTAATTCAATTAACATCGCTTTTATGTTCTTAATCAAACTGCAATATTTTTTTTCTTCTGCGCAGTGTCAAATGTATCACAATGAAACACTACAGTATTATTGGGATTCACCTCTGATGTGCAGTGTTCAACCATATACATTGCTAAAACACATTGTGCTTTTGGCACACTTTTAGTCCATTGAACTTTAGATTTTTTATTTTATTTTTCATGAACTGATTCCCACCCAGCAGAGCACACAATATCGAACTGCTGGGAGAAATGATTGCGATAGTGCATTGTATACATATGCACCTACATGCTTTTGCTTCGGCAATGTCTAGTTTTCCGTAATTTGGACTGAAAAATTTACCGTTTGATATCCTACCACCAATCAGAGGGCACTTTATTTTTCACTCATTTCATTCTTCGTTGTTAGTCTTTTGTTGATGTATGCCAAATATCATCATTTTATTCTGTTTAGTACAGACATTTTTCGGTGAAATTTGAAGACCGAAAGTAGCGCCCACTTTGAGCAAAGCTCTATTTTCTTAATATTGAAAACAGATAACCTATTCTAGGGGGTAACCTATCCGCAGAACTTATTCTATCACTAATGTTTCATCTTCGCATGAACTGTGCTGGCTCAGTGTTATTTCAAAGTTCTGCTATGAAAACTACATTAGTGTGAACCAGTGATATCAGCAGAATTCATTCCAAAACATCATGATCCCCTGTAATAAGACTTGCAAGTTTTTCACCAATCATAATAAGGAGTATCTCCAAGAAATGATGGACCTAATCTCTGCTGATGAGAAGTTCTTACTTCTAGTTGACTCATGGTCTTGGCAAGCTGTTCTAGCTGCTCAAAATGTTCGATAACGGTATCCGAACTTCATTGTAAAATTCCTTCTGAAACAACAAGCTGTCTGCAGCCTGAAGACGTATACTTCAGGCAGAGGAAGAACTTCTGGAAGAAAGCAGTCGTGCAAACAAGTCTCTTCTATTTATCAAAGGACATCGGACAGGACTTCCACCATCATCACTGAAGCCCACGTCCGGGATCAGCTTGAAGTTCCTGTGTTCAAGGACATGATTCAGTATGCCTGGGGAAAAGCATGATAGATCACAACTGAGTCCCCGCATTTCCAGAATGTGAAAGATGTTTGCTTCAAGTCTCAGGTTTCGAGCGTTGTCTGTATCATATCAAGTAATCAAGTCATCTCCAAATAGGATTACCAGGTCTTACGTTTTCCCCGTAACTTTTACGTTTTTCACTTAATTTTACGTCTTATGTTTTTACTTTACCCATCAGACACTTCCTTCCTTTTTACACTTTCCTGTAAAAAATAATTGTAAATTGACCGCGAAAATGTAATTGTTTAGTGGATTTGTTGACACAATTTGAACAGATATTACAATTTTAGTGAAAACAATAATTGTGTACGGTTGTTAATCTTTTCTCTTGTTAGTTATGAATTAAGATCTGTAGATTTTTAGGCAGCTGTTGAAGTTTTTGAAAATTCAGGATCATACTGCTACTGATCAGCTGCATGAGAAATTTTGTGAATGTAAAACAATCTTAGCTGAAAGTACGTGGTGTGAGGGTCCTGATGTAGAAATTTGGGTTCATTTCTTTTCTAGTGTTGAAAATAAAAATATGTCTAATACTGTATAAGTAACGTTGTAGGATACATATTTGGTAACCTTATCTTATATGGGCCAGTCTACTAACTGTTGACTTCGGCCCGTCACAATTATCCGTCATGTTCGAGTTAAAAGACACCCATGCCTCTGTCGGGACTCAAATCCAGGGCCTTCGAGTCGTTGGCCTAACGCGTTAGACCGCACTGCTATCCGGTCGGCAATACATATTTAGTATTTCTGGTTCAAACGTATATGTAGAAGTAGTATTCTCTCAAATGAAATTAAAATGAACAGATGTGAAAAATCGTTGCAGCTAGCAATTTATTGAAGCGGGATTAGAAATTGTTGTAGACTTTCCCTTTTCGTACAAGGAGGTTTTCTATAGTATAAAAATGATAATAAATTGTTAAGAAGGGCAAAATCTGAAGACAAATATGTAACCACAGCAATAGAAGCTAATGGCATTCAAAGCCGTTCAAAATGTTTTAAAACTAATGTTCTAATGTGCTGAGATTCTAATAAATATTATTGTATATCTGTACAATCATGTTGGGGATAACAATGGATTATGATTGATGTATATTAACAATGCAATATTGTCTTGATGACTACTACTTATGTTCTGAACATGTCACATGTATTATATTCCTTGGCATTGTAATAAATAGGTAGAAATATTCATATTGGCCTTTGAATACTAATTAAAGAAGTATATACCTTACTTAAGGTATTATTAAGGCCTTATAGCCCTTACTTATTCTAACAATTGGCGACGAGAAAACTTTGCACCCACCGAGGCCAGCCAGATATCTGAATAAGAACCTCAAATACAAGAAACTGAATATGAAACACATAATTAATGTAGTAAACTTGAACTCACGTAACCAGATATCTATGGTACTTCCAACTACAGAGTAAGTAAGATGGCCAATGCTACATTAATATCTCAGTTTTGTGATCGCTATACAAGTAAGATTGACTCCATATGTGACCATCTAGTTGCAGCAAGTAAGCTACAGTGTCCAGGAATGCAAGCAGAGAAAAGCTTGTTCTAAAAGTTGGATTTCGACAAGTTCCAACAAGAGTCAATCACTTTTCGCATATAAATTTTGATTTGAACAACTTTACATATGAGATTATTAGCAAATACGCCCCGGAGAAGTAGTTATGGGTAATGATGATTATAGATGATGATGACTATGGATTATGATGACTTTGGATATGATGATTCTATGCGACATTGGATATAAAGAATTTCGATGAGTCTATGCGACACTGGATATAATAAATTTTGATGAAGTCTATGCGACAATGGATATTATGAATGCTGATATTTGTAGTAAAGGCATTGCATAAATATGTGAATAATTTAGAAGTTTATATGTAAGGAAACTGCACTTTTCCAGGAGGAGGAGTGGTTGTTGTGGATAACGATGAATTATGATTGATGTATGATAACGATGCGATGTTGTCTTGACGACTACTACTTCGGTTCTGAATATAGAATATTAACATTGGCTTTTGAATACTAATTAAAAATGTTTTTTTTACGATTAAACCCTTACTTATACTAACACATCATATATTAATGTGGTATATAAATAATTTACTTGAAAATCGAGTTTTTAAATTTTCCTTAAATTTCCTGATATATATAAAAATCTAACATTTTTCTTTAAGAAAGCCTAGTAAACCTATCTGCAAGCCAGTTTTCATCTGTGTCCACTGCTCTTTGAACATTTTCCAGCCTGGCAGGGATTTCATGAAAATTGTAGACCACGTAAAGTGACACCCATAATAATCACAGGGCAATGAATCATCTATCCCTCGTTGGAAATCTTATAAAAACAGATTCAAACCAGGTAACATTTACTCTCATCGTCCTAAACAGTAGAAAAAGAATTAATTCAAACTTTTAAAATAAAATCTGATGTTTTAACAAATCAGGGAAGTTGGCAATACTTATAACTGTAGAACGCGGAAAAAATCCTGCTTATGTATAGGTACATCATATGCGGACTGGCCAGGGCCGCTAGGCCGCAATCGCGGTCTATGCCCTCTCAGAAAATAAATAATGAAAACAATAAAGAAAGAAAGAGAAAGAGAGAAAAGCTAAAACAGAAGAAAGCTAAATAATTCGGTAGATCACTGGTTATTACGCTGCTAACACACACCCCTCTTCCATCCTTCCATCAGTAAGTTAACTTTTTCAATAGGGCCCTTTTGTTACTGGATTTGTGGCTAGGCCCATCTTTTACTATGTTCTTTTATTATTGGAAACTGTGATTTTGTTTGTGCCTGGGGCCTTGGACCCTTCTTTCAGTATATTGTGCAGTTGGGACCCTTCTTTCATTACATTGTGCAGTTGGGGCCCTGGGAACTTTTTTCATTATGTTGGGCAGTTGGGGCCCTGGGCCCTTTTTTCATTATGTTGGGCAGTTGGGGCCGTTTCATCGTTGAAGACTGGCGCCTGGTTTGTAGCTGGGCTCATATTTAACCACAGGCTGATGGGTTCTTTATGGATGTTAACACATCTTGTACGTCTATATTTGATAACTCAAAAATGAAAAAACAGCGCATTTTTAAAAATGTATTTACTTTTGCCTAGTCCAAATATCAAGTTCATTTAGAACAAAAAAAATGCTTCGTTTTTGGAATTATCCGCTGGAGCTTAGGCTACAGTGTTGACACCGTTTTTTTTTCGCCAGTATAAATACCATAATTCTATCCAGCTCTGGAATAAAAGTGTTCTATCACAATTATGTCCAGTAGGCGATAATACCAATAAAGTACGAGATTGAAAATAATGGTGTAGGTAATTATGCACTACGTTTTAGAGTAGGGCCTGCTCAGAATAGACTTAGCCCTGCAGTGAGCAATAATTTATACATTCTATACAAATATGCGTTGTCTTTACCATGCACACAAGTGACATGTGAAAGGTGCTTCTCGAAGTTAAAGTTGGTGAAAACAAATCTCAGAGCTAGTTTGTCTGAAGACATTTTGGACACATTTTTACTAATGAGCATGGAAAGAGACATGTTAAATTTAGTGTCCGTGGACGAAGTTATTCAGGAACTCCGCAATTCATCATCTGAACTGAAATGAATCTTAACTTTTTAAAATTATTAGTTGTTTAGTGTTTCAGCAGTGTTGTCCATTTTCAGTAAAGCGGTCGTGTTCATTCCACAGTCAACAGTTATTATCAGTTGTTTAGTGTCTCAATTTTCAGTAAGCTGTTCTGTTCATTCCACAGTAAAAAGTTATTGGCTATTATTTGTTTAGTGTTTCAGTTACTATATGGCAATACAATAATGATTATAAAATATTCTCTCGAGAGTTTATGTTTCTGGAAATCCTGTGGTTTGCTGTTTGATTAAAACTTGCTGTGACATCAAATTTCCAATGACCAATGATAAATAATAGCTTGCAAAAACTACCAAGTAACAACGAATAGTTACAACTGCACAACGCGATAGCTCATCGCAGATGTTCATTGTACGCTATTTTAGAAATTGGTGTAATAGTCTGAGGGGCCCTACTTGGTCACCGCGGCCTAGGCCCTAATATACCCAGTCCGCCCCTGATCATATGTATATCATATGTACACCATGTATATCATAACCTCTGAACAAGTCCTTTATCGTACGCAAAGTGTTTTCTTTTTCTGTCTGAGAGACAAGAAAAGTATGCTATTTAAACCAAAATCTTTCTTCTGATTAGAAAATTCATATTAATTAGGACTTTTTGTGCACTAATTCCTACCCATCAGATTTTTTTTCACCTAAATGCTATGAATAACGACCTAAATTATTAAAAATCACCCCCCAAATCCAAAGGAAACGTTAGTTGCAATCTTGGAAAAGTGGCCACCATTAGATGCCCCACATCAATATAACAGCACCTACGTAACGCACTTACAAATACGTAATAGGGCTTATTACTATTCCGTGTAGTCTACACATGAGTGTTCAATCCAGACCTTTGGATCCAGAGGAGGAGTGGATTTTATTCCTGAAGGACAAAATAGCAAAGTAACTAACTCTATGGCTAATGGAACTCGGATGTTCATCACCGTAGTAATAATCGGTCGATACTGGATTATATCCTGGGCAAGATCAAGCGAGTTTTCATCATGAGTATCTATCTCTCGAAGATTCCTTTTAACAGTGCAATATCAGTCTTCCCAATGACCTCTTCCCCACCATCTTGCCAACTACGATAGAATGGAATATTAGTTTTTCTCCCATCCGAGCTACATGGCCCGTCTATCTCGATTTCATTATTCTTATAATATCACAGAGTTGGAATGTGTCAAATAAAATGTTTTAAACAGATGTTAAAGCTTTAAACATTTTGATTAAAACATTTTGAATATTTGTTTTAAATGACGTTTTCATAAGCCGTGTTTAAAACATGTTAATTTTACTTTTCTTCTTTGAAAAAAAAATCATAATATTTT
Source organism: Lepisma saccharinum (assembly GCA_022664845.1). NCBI lineage: Eukaryota > Metazoa > Arthropoda > Insecta > Zygentoma > Lepismatidae > Lepisma > Lepisma saccharinum. Next base: position 4,772 of record JAGDQP010001353.1, on the reverse strand, counting down.
TAGCAGCACAGTAGAATAGTTTGCTTTTTCTATACCGCAATAGCAAAAAATAGCATAGTGTTCAACAGAGTGTGACTCCCCTTATTAGCGTGACGAATAAGCGTATCGAATTGAATGAAATTACTTTGTGAATCAACTGTGACGGTAGCGAGCCAGATAGAGTTAAAAAATATTTGAATGAAAATATTTTATTGTAATGTTTGTATTATTGAGAAGGGAAGATATATTAAATAATGCTGATTATGGAGATTCAATTTCTAACGACATTCTAAGATTTCAATACCATTCCAAGATTGATCTTCCCAAAGTCTGTTTTTCCGATGTATCTTAAGAATTTTGATTAGAGTCGAACCTACGTATGTCTTCAAAGTGTAATTTTAATGAAATCGCCAAGACAGATTTGTATATTGACATAGAGTTCTGGACTTCAACCTGGAATCGAACTGACACCCATTTTGTTAGCCTTCCTGTATGCTAGATTAAAGAAACGAACCCAGGTGAATTTGCACGGGAATCCCTCAGATTGGTCTAAAAGTTGCAATAATAATGTCTAAAAAGGAAAACTTACTACCTATGCAATTCCTATGTAGTGACAGACAAGGTAATATAACGTAAGATCTTAACGCAGACGAGGAATTCTTGAAATTTAACTTCCAGACTATAAGTCTGGTTTACGGTAATGTTGTCAAGATTCGGATACCGGAACTGTCTCGGAGTGAATTGGAGTCGGGGTCAAGACTCGAACCTGCGTGCCTTTTGGAAGTATTTTTGTGTTAGTTGCGTTGCCACAGAGAAAATAAAGGTTTCCAATCATACTATGAGAGTACATAAAATGTTTATTTATCCTTACATGTTTTGGACTCTAAGCTTGCAAATGAAAATTAATGGCCAAACCCCGTCTCGTGTCGTGACGGCTATGAACTAAACCAAAGTACTGCCTATGCCCTTCCTATGTAGTGAGAGACTTGCTATTGGACCCTTGTTTAAAAAAAGTAGCTAAGTCCATTTCATGTAAAGGGAAACTTGGTGTTACGGTGGCGATGAACTAAACCAAAGTACGAGGACCGCGGTAGCTCAGTTGGTAGAGGGCTCACCTCTGGTGCTAGGGGTCGTCGGATCGATCCCTGCTCATGCTATGTGGGCTTTGTGGTGGACAAACACCGTGTGCGTGGGTTTTCTCGGGGTGCTTTCACTTTCTTCATTCCACCAATTCATCCCATCATCATCCATAAGGCCTGAGCCATAGTTGCCTAAAGGCCTTAAAATAAATTCATTCATAAACCGAAATACTACCAAAGTCCGTTTCATGTCAGGAGAAACTAGGTGTTACTGCAGCAATGAACCAAGTCATTATTAAAAAGTAGCTAAGTTCGTTTTATGTAAGGGGAAACTTGGTGTTACGGTAGCGATGAACCTTTTGAAAAAATGCCTAATCCCTTCGCCTCTTGTGGGGAACTAATGTTACGGTGGCGATGAACCAAGTCATTGTTAAAAGCTACCTAAGCCCCTTTCCTGTAAGGGAAACTTGGTGTTACTGTGGCAATGAATCTTTTGAAAAAATGCCTAATCTCGTCGCATGTTGTGGGGAACTAATGTTACGGTGGCGATGAACTAAACTAAAGTACTGCCAATGCCCATCCTATATTGTAACGATCCATGTTGTTACTGCTACTATTAACCTTTTGAAAGAATGCCTAATCCCGTCGCATGTTGTGGGGAACTAATGTTACGGTGGCGATGAACTAAACTAAAGTACTGCCAATGCCCATCCTATATTGTGACGATCCATGTTGTTACTGCTACGATGAACTTGAAGAATTTTTCGCAATGCGAAAAGTACATTATTTTGCACGAGTGTAGCAACGTTTCCCACTAGACCACGAAGAAAAAGAGTACTTGGTGTGCCGAATGGAATCCAACAGATTTGAATTAGATTGGCAATGTTATGGAAGTCTGTTGCGTCGATAAACTTTTGATAATTTTATCGATTTTATTAGACTATACAAGATTCGCGTCTATTGATCATCCGAAAGGGAGAAACGGTTGGATGATTTAAGTTGAAGAAACGGTTGCATCCGGGTGACTACGTAATTTTGGTGAAAACAGCTGTCGGAATGAAATTCATGATGCATGTTGAAGAGTAAAGGGGGATATTTTAAATGACGCTGTAACGTTAACAGGTGGGCCTTTTAAAAAATTCAGTTTGCTCTTTAAACTATTGAAGAAAGAGAGGGGGAAGCAAAGGGAAATAAGACAAACATATATTTCAGTTTGAGTGTTTGAGCGTCATTACTTGATCCATGTTTGTTGGTGATAGAACTGTTTGGTGATAACTGTGTCTTTGTTATCAATAACTGAGATAATTGGTAAGTACATTTAGATAATTTGTATTATTTTGTTTCTTTCATGGTACAGAAACGTAAATTGAGTTTCATTTTTAAAATTGAGAATCCCAAAAAGAAATCAAAGCATGCAAAAAGCGATTATTTAAGGAAGAGTACATATAAAATGCACGGAATATTTTAAGTCACTTCTGGAAATGAATTAAATGTAATGTCCACATAAATACAGGGAGGCTTAGGATGTAACTTTGACCTTTGATGGGATATAATTGTTGATTTAGCGAGGTTAGGCCAAGTATATGTTTGATGAAACGGAAAGCCTCGAAACGGTCAGCCGTGGGGATCGAACTTGGGACCTTTTGAATGCTAGTTTCCTTTGCTGATGGAACACATGAACGTTGATTCTTTCTTAAATAAGGATAACATGTTGCTACCATTGAAGAAAAATAAAAATAATGAGAACTGATGTCGGAGTGTGCCAGGTTTAATTTTATTTTGGCTTACATCTGGTTGATATTTACGTACTTTCAATTTGATGCAACTTTTCAAAAAAAGTGGTACGAGGGAAACTAGTGTTACAATTGTAAAGAATAAAAGCGAGCCGGGTGGTCGAGCGGTCTGCGGCTGTAGGCTATTGACTCAACGGTCTCGGGTTCGAGTCCCGTCAGGGGCATGGGTGTGGATTTTAACACTTAACAGCTAAAGGCAAATCGTGATGGGCCGAAGTCCAACGTTACTAAAATTGGGCCATAAAAAAATAAAGTTTAAAGTAAAGAATAAAATAATATATTTAACTGGATAAATGCAAAGCCCATGGTTTGTTGAACCTCAGGGTGGTTGACAAGTTGAACCGTGTGGACGCTGAATTAAATATTTGTTTAGGAGCCCACTTTGCAAAGAATAATTATAGGTTTATAGTTAATCTACACTTTTTGAAAGCTTGTTAATAACCACTCTGATCAGTTTCCTTTGTAAAAGGAATGTATATTATAGTTTATGGTTATTTAGTTTAAACGTGTAGCAGAAATTTTCTAATGTGATCGAAAAGTAAGAAAGGTGAATAGATTATAATTTTGGAATGAAGGGACGTAGAAGCAGCAGGTTTGCACTATTGTCCATTGAAAAAATCAGCGCGTAAATGTACAAAAGATGGTTCACATTCCGGAATTTTCGGATAAAGTCGTTTTCGGAATACTCATTTTCGGAAGTCGGAAAACTTTGCGGGCTTCAGAAAAATGTTTCCTGACATTTGATTAGTGGTACTGAAAAAAAAATCGTGGAAAAAGGACCACTAGAACCGCTTTTATGGCTTGTAAAGACAGGAATGTATGAATTTTCGGATTTCTGAAAATAATTCAAAGTCAACAAATTTTAGGGCGGTGTAACTTTTGAACGGAGAGACAGAAGCTTCAGGTTTGTACTAGTGTCCATTAAAAAAATTAGCGCTTAAATATACAAAAGATGGTCCGGATTCCGGAATTTCCGGATAAAGTCGTTTTCGGAATACTCATTTCCGGAAGTCGGAAAAATTTCCGAGTTTCAGAAAAATGTTTCTTTACATTTGGTTAGTGATACTGAAAAACAAATTCGTGGAAAAAGGACCACTAGAACCGATTTTATGGCTTGTAAAGACAGTAATGTGTTAATTTTCGGATTTCTGAAAAAAATTCAAAGTCAACAAACTTTAGGGCGGTGTAACTTTTGAACGGAGAGACATAGAAGCTTCAGGTTTGTACTAGTGTCCATTAAAATAATCCTACTAGTGTACTAGTGTACTAGTGTCCATTAAATTTTTAGGAAAAGTTCCTAAAGGTCTTGTTATTGGTTTTGTTTCAAACACTGCATTCAATGGACAATACAATGAAAATCCTTCCCAGTTTCAACATTTTAATCTCAACAAACTTCAAGTCCAGGTTGGTTCTAAATTTTATCCACCCACTCCCTTGACTCCTAATTTTGCAAACAATTTGTTTATTCCAAGTTATCATACTTTAATTTCCGGGACTGGTATATTTCATCAAAATGCAGGGCATACCATTTCACCTGAAGAAAATCCTAATGGCTATACGCTGTATGCTTTTATTTTGTCACCTACCAATACATTAGACGATTCTACATGGGATGTTGTCAAAGACTCACCTGTTAATATTAAAATGGAGTTCAGTCAAAATCTTGAAAATTCCATTACTTGTGTAGTTTATGCGCAATTTGGTTCATTAATTCAAATCGATAAAGACCGAAACGTGTATACGGATAATATGGTATAATTCATCAATTTGGCGTTGATTGCCATAAATTTTATGTCATTATAGTAAAGTAGTTGGCACTCTGTCTCAGAATATGTATATAAGGTGAAAGTAAGTTCCTATTTACATCAGTGTAATAACAGCAGTATGAGGGCAATCATCCACTTTTTGGCGTTTGATCAAG